>JASFDG010000214.1:0-26830 GCA_036937095.1 Phaeolepiota aurea
GCGAAATCCTTTGTGAAATCCGATAAATCGAAGTTGTGTCTTGTCACCCGAGACCCATTCGAAACGTTTTGGAGAGAGCCTGTTAAAAAAGGACATCCACGCGGTACCGGTTACTGGGTATTGCGCATAGCTTAGGAAATCGTGATACAGTTTTTCTCCAAGATTCGAGCCATACTGTCCAGGGAGAACCCCAGCGGCGAAGCAGAAACGCACGACCGATAGGTTTGGAAAATAAAACTCTTGGCCTAGGGGAATGATGATCTCCACAAGGCGTGGATCGAACCAGAGTTCGAATTCGTGGATGTGTTTACTTAGTTCTTGATCGAATAGAGGTCCATTTGGCGCTTGAGCCAATTTGAGTAGGGCGTTGGGAGAGCGTATAGATAGCTTGTGCAGGGTAAAAGGTAGAGCAAGCCTTGATAGTCGCGTGTTAACAAGGCGAATTTGGTGTTCATTGGACGTTTGGAAGGAATAGAGCAAAATGTTGCGCAAAACATCATCGTTCAGCTTGTAAAACTTTGATGCCCTGTCAAGACTGTCAGTCATTTATGTCAGATTTAATAAAACATAAGGCTTTCTTTCTCCTTTGAAATGGTCCGAGCCTCCCTTTCGCATATAGCGGGAAAGTCGCAGGGATAGTTCCATTGGGAAAATATAGTGCGCGAGGCATCCCAAACAGAGAATGTGTGGTCGGCGTTTCGATTAGGAAGCAGAGGAGCCATATTCAGCCTTCACGGTACAGCCAAGCAGTGACAAACAGCCTTCGGCAACAAATTTTTTGATCAACGTCACCTCCGCCTGGACTGGACACTCCGATGAGCAACTCGAATTTCCCGGGGCATGTGCCAATATGGGCGCCGGGCAAGGAGCCCCTTCCTCCAGGCTTCACCGAGGAAGATCGAGCGCAGCTCGAACAGACAAAAAAATGGGAAAAGTTTGCGGGCATGGCTATGGAATCTTGCATGACGAAAACCATTCTGGCAGGTGGCGCAGGTATGGCTTGCAAAGGTTATGAAGTTACCCATCACACTACTGAATATGTAACGCGCATTTAGGCTTTGGCATTGGTGCCTTTTTCTCTCTCATGTCCGCGTCTTTCGCGTACGAGGATCCCATTCTGCGGCAGCAAAGCCAGGCTGGGATGAATACCACACAAAAAGCAGGTCAAGTCTTCAAAGAGATGGGGAAAGGGATGTGGTCGAGCGGGAAGGGTTTTGGGAAAGTTGGTGCACTATTCGCAGGTATCGAATGTGTAATCGAAGGAGTGAGCACTCCTCCCCCGCATCGCGAAGCCACTCTGACAACGGTGACAATAGTACCGCGCCAAAAACGACATTTACAATTCTGTTGCCTCTGGTTTCTTGGCTGGAGGCGTCCTTGCCCGAAATGCAGGTCCAAAAGCCGCGGTTGGCGGAGGTCTAGCGTTCGCGGCCTTTTCTGCTGTGATAGATTTGGCGTTCATACGACGAGAGACCCCCGAGTACGTGCCTTTCATCTAATAGTCGTGCAACCCTGACTGGTCACTTTCAGGGAGGATTAACCCCACGTTCGCACTTTACTAGATTAATTTATTCCCCGACATATTTCATGATCTTTATGATCCTAACGCTGTATCTCTATAATTGGATTCAATTTGCACATCTGAATTACAGGAGTCATCATTAATCTACCAAAACAACAACATGGAGGCTACTATAGTATCACAACGTCACGTTTGACACGCGACAAAAATACCTGATGCAAAAGGGAGCAGAAACCTGATAATGAAGAGGATTAGGGAGTCTACATTTACCGAACCGTCACTACTGGTAGCATTGAAGTCACGGCGTACGCTGGTGGTGCCTCCCCGATCTCACTTTCCTGACCTGAAATCAATCTTTCGAACTGAGCGCCTGAATCCAGCATCATCGCGGTTTGCGTAAGAGAACGCATCAGCACAGGATTGACAGGGCTTGTCTCGGCCGTCGATGCGTTCGAGTCGGATGAATGCCGCGAGCCCATGCGCTCCAAAGGCAAATGGAGGTGAACCCGGAACCCATGCTCTGATACGCCAGCCTCCATGCTGCTCACTTGACAAGGGCAGTTCGGCACGATAGTCGTTGGATCATCCAGCGATTCGGAGTACTTGGGTAGCGAATTCCACTCTGGGTTGCACCGGCACTAATGCTGAGCGTAAATATGGCATGAAGACAATACACACATTAATATGGCTCACCGAGAGAATGTGAATTGGGGTCTGCACAACAATATCAAACATCTTCCGTCTCCCAGTTTTGGGATCGACATGGAGGTCGTCACCCCGTTCCACTCGCATAACAAATTTTAGCGTATGTGTCACCACAATGTTGCATCTCCGATTCCGATTTGTGAATTTGAGCTTGGAACATGAATTTGGCAGCTTCAATTCTTGGTGGAAGGTCCACGGTCCTGGGCCCATTAGACTTGACGCCAATTCCGATATATCATCTTCAGGGTTTACCAGAGCATATAATGGGGATTTGCGGAAGGCATCAACGTCATTAGAAACTAGCGGCAGGATGGGGTCAAGCCCCTTCCCTTCGCCCTTGATGGAGAGAAGATCGATGCGGGTGATAGGTTCTGTTCGCGCGATTCGCCGCATATGAGTGTAGTAGTCAACACGTTCTGGATGTGAATTATGAGCAAGGCTCCAAGAATGCTTGATGAATAAAGGCATACCTTCAACAAAAATAGAGATTCGGTGAATCTTAATTTTGGTAAGAGGCATCATGGTAAAGGTTATGGGCATTGTGCCTCCAATGGGGAAACTGCGACCTGATATTGAAATGAGGTATTGCAGCTGTGAATCCCAATGACGCTCCACAATAATGTTCTCCGTGTCTTCTGTGTCGTCCTCTGTCGGAGACGCGATCATCACCACCTCGCGGGACGCCATGAGTTTCGTTTTGAATGTTCCTGGCCTATGTACAATGGCTTTCAGACGCCAGTTGACCGACCCATAATCACAATGCATAGTTGGTGGCGAATTGCCTGGCACCGAAAAGGATATTGGATAGGTGTATGTTCCTACTGCGTATTCAGCATGCTACAATCAGCAGGCTCCTGTACTCTCTCACCTTTCTTGAATTCCTTCCACCCGTCACCATTGTCCTTATCCTTGTTCGTCTCAAGATCTAATTTCAAGATCTCGCTAACTCGCATTAATGCCGACGTTCGTTCTCTAGAGTGCCGAGGCTGAGCGACAGACGGCGGGTTCTCTGAATTTGTCCTCTTAGCCTTCGAACGGCCCCTCCTCGAGCTGGCTTGGGCACCGCGTTCGAAGGAGGTCTCCCGTGATTTGCCTTTCCTCGTACGAGAGCCTGGGCGTACTGCATCGATGAAAACATTGGAAACGGATGAGAAGTTGAACCGAGAGCCCTTGCGTCCGCGAGCTTGCGGTTCAGGACTGGACGTCGACGCTTCAGGGGGTGTAATCGATCGCTGGCGAGGGGTACTTGGCCCAGGCTCATACACGGGAACATCACCCATACTTGGCCTGCGCGATGAGGAACGCTCAGGTGCCGGCGAGTGGCCTGGTATTGATGCATTGGACGATAAGCTTGATTGCGCTGACATAGCCGGACATGAGGTCATTTAGAGTGTAGAATTCAAAAAGGGCCTACGTCGATGCACACTGCGAATGCTAGATTGTGGAGGATTGCGGAGTTCCTCCAAGCTCTGTGCTGCGGCTTCATCGATGCTCGACGTGGTCGCTGACGAACTCGTGCTTAGCTCCCGGTTTATTGCAAAGGGGGAATAAGAAGGTATCGGCGCTATGTCTTCCTGATGATGAGAGATAGGTGTTCGTTGATGATAATAAGTGCTGTCCACGCTGACACGCCTGGCAGGCCGAGGAAGGCGTGGGGGAGCCTGCTCAGCGAATTGACTTTCGACTTCAGGACTGAGCATATCTTGATTCCTTGGCGTATGCGACGCAGAGTACTGTTCATCCCAATCATATTCATTATTTATATCAGCGAGGGCAATGCCAGGACCGATTGATGCTGTTCTGCGTGCCTGGACCTTGCCAGCTTGAAAATAGACAGCGGAAGCTTGGAAGACGCGATGCTCTTCTGTTACTTCAATGCGCCGTGCACCGATACCTGTGGGATAAAACGTGGGTGTGAAAGGTAAGCTGGATCAATAATGGCCAGACGTACCTTCCGGCCATGCAGTTGCAGTCTTTGCCTGAAGTTCCAATTCAATGCTCGAGATTTTTGTGGGCTTCGCTAGCTCCAAAGTTAAAAGCCCTCGTAGCATGGATGGACGGCTATCATCTGCCCTGCGCCTCGCCGTGGTACCGTTAGTCCTGAGAAAGACGGCGGATTCGGTGAGGCGTATTGTCAGAGAATTCTTCTTTGCATTGTATTCCAAGGCAGGCATTGGATGCCGTGGTCGATGGGCAAAAGGAAAGAAAGAAATCACCAGCTGCGCCCGACTAATCTCTGGGTGATGGTGAAGCAGCAAGCGCTTTCTTGGAAAAACAGGAATGTATGCTATTAATATCTATGCTGAGGGAACTGTAAGTAGCAATCCGGATCATTCGGAATTACACCCACGTGAGCTGTCACGCGTTGATCGTGTGAATATCTGGTACTTTCGTCGGCCAATCAGGGACATGCCCTTCTCGTCGGCTATACATCAAACAGCGCAGTATGGCAGGATAGTACTTACTCTTGCTGTGCAGACAGTCCTTGCTAGAAAGAGATCTACTGTAATTGGCCTGAGGGCCCAGAACCTTACAGTGCCATCCCATGATTCTAGATCATTGACATTCCAGATTGGGCTCATGGGATAGTACGTTTTCGTTGGGCTTCAATGCTTCATGCTTCATGTGGGAGTCCTCAGGGCACCTGCGATAGGCATCATTGCCGTTGCAGGAGACCTGGCCCCTGAATGCATAGTGGTTATGTTAAGGAGTTGGGTTGAAACAGGATTCCGGAACTGGGAGAACCAGAAAGATCCATTATCCAAAGGAAACGCTTGTTCCAGTCATGTGCACTATGTTATGAACCCGTTTACTCTCATCCCCTTTTTCCGCTTGCATGATACAATGCAAGGAACATAATACAAGACTTGTTCTATACTTGAATCGCACAGCCGGGAGCCACGGGGCACATCTATAAGCCTTTCCAATCTTTCATTTCCCCGCTTGTGAATAGAATGCTCTTCGGTTGAGGACCATTTCCATCCAACAAGTCAAGGCCGATAGTTTCTGAAGCCAAGTTGCTTGGCGTCAGTAGAGTCTATTAGTATGATACATACTCAATACCCTCAAATGCCTTCCTGATCGAAAATCACCGCAAGGTCATTCGCCAGAAACCGTTTGTCCAAGAAACTTCAGGTGCTGTTCCATGTATTCCATATCAAAACATCACTCCCATATTATATATACATTCATCCGGTATCTATCAATCGTATCATTACGGACTCATCCTTGCTCGAACGCTCACATGAGGGATCAAAATATGACGGTATAAAAAAATTATATTTAGAGCTGATCTGGGTGAACCTGGTGTGCCGCCATCCACCACGGCTCAACAAAGTTGGCATCATCCATTATTTGCATGTCTACGACATCGACCAGTGATCCTGAAGCTCGTAAATACCTCATCAGATCAGCATCCACCAACAGCTGACGGATGGGGCGATTCGAGTCAATACGTCCCGGGAGGATCTGAGAAAGCCCTAGCATGAGTTTCTCGCGGTAGCGGTCCTGTCTTGTCCGGATGGCAAACGCTTTCAAGTTATCCCATGCTGGTGTTGTCTGGGACAATAAGGTTTGGATGAGATAATGAATATGATGGAGGTGCGGATACGCCAGGTGAAGATGCGTGATCGTAGGAAAGATGGTGGCAAATGCTCCGGCGTGGAAGGTGTCAAAATCTTGAATTGTGAGATACTGAAGCTTGGGAAAGGCGTTCCCGCCGTTCACCTGGTCAAATAGGATTGGAAATATATCGTAGGAACAGTCCAACCAGATGGACTCAAGGTTGGGTGCGATCACAGACGAAAGAAGTTTAGCAGCAGTGTATCCGCTGTCTGCTAGCAACAGCGTGCGAAGGGACATCATTTGGAAGGCAGCTTGAGGCGGCCAAATCGTGATGGAACCCCGAATGGACAAGTTTACAAGGGACAACGCGTCTTTCGCAATCCAGACGAGATGTTCGTATGACATCACAGTGTCTTCAAGAATCCTATGTAGATGGAGCGTGATGAGGTTCGTGATGGAGGGAAAACATTGAAGCGCTTCCGTCTCTAAAAACGTCAAGCGGGGGAAACCGCCTTTGAAGACATTACGCGGGATGTCACTCTCAGCATCTCGCAGATTCGTAGATGTATCAATGTTGATCCGCAACCGCTCTAGACTTTGTCCTCCTTGAGGAAAGAGCTCACGCTGGATGTCGTATGCTGTTTCCTCGAAAAACGTAAATATAAGGAGAGATCGACATCGATGGAAGTGTGGAATGAGTGGGTCCAGGATGATCTTGAGGATTGTAGATCTGGACACAGTGGCTTTCATGAATTTGTCCGTGTGGAAAATGTCAAGCCGAATATCAATGGGTATGGACGTCGATCGCGCTAGATAGGTGGGGACCCAGTGCTGCGCCTTAGTCGAAAAGATCTCGATCCTCGTCCAAAGCTTTGAGGTTTCGAGAGCGACGGCGCGCCAATTTCCGCATACATGAGAAATGCTGACTTCGAAAGGGAGCTCGTGCTTGAGGCGTTTCTTGGATTGCGACTGTGCTTCTGTAAATATGGCCCCCAATATCTCTGGTGGTATGGAAGTTAGAGTATCAGAAGACACTTTGCGATCTTGGATAGATTCCAATTGTTCTGGGAGAGAGTGCGAGGTCATTCTGAGGCAGGTAGACTAGGGATCGATTCGATGCGAGAAGTGTGGTGTGTTCTGCTGGCTCTGGGATGTGTTGGAAATTAGGAATATGAATGCCCTATATGAGCAGGGCTTACGGTAGCTGGTGGTTGAGAACCTGAACCTGAGTCCAAGCTTCGTTTTTGTCTTGAGTATGAACTACACAGGAAACCAAACTGTGTAATGCGGTACGAGAACGATGATCGCCGGAGTGGCCAATTTATTGAACACGATAACGATCACTGGCGAGCTCATGCTTGATGAGGCTTGAAGTATGTCCTGACAAGATGACAGAGCACGACACAACTTAAGTTGTAAATTCTATTCGCCAACGTCTCTCGTGAGCAAAAGCTGAGTAGTTGAGTCCTCTACGTCTCGCGTCTAGCCAAATTAATAGTGTAAACAAGCCTTGCTGGGTATAACCGATTAACTTGGGTCGATCTTCAAAAACATTATGCTCTCTGGAGCTCGAGGCGTTATTTGTCCATTCTCTGCTGCTCCGCCACCTGCGATCGCCGCTTGATGTTTTTCCAGAAAGCTGTAGGGACGAATCCATTCCGGAATCCCGTTGACCCCTTCCATTCGTCCCGCCATTCATCGTGTTCCCCCTGGATAAGGACAACTCGTTCGTCCTCCTCGCACACCGCGGACATCAGGATCCAGATATTCGAATCTTGGACTGTCTCCGTTGTCAACCACGTCTGGCTATTGAAGATGCTGACGACCAGCATCTTCAAATTGGGTGACTTGCTTAGGATGTCACGAATTTCGTTCGCAAAAAGGATGTCATTCGCTTGATTGGAATTTGTGCGACGAGCGAGTTGGAGGTGGGTCAGATGGGAGAGAGGATCGAATGACGCGAGGATCGAAGAGGGGGAATGCCATCCGGAACTGGGTTCGCAGATTCTGAGTCGCGCGAGGGAGTTACAGAGCGGCTGGCAGGAAAGAGAAGTTTGGACATTGTCATCGAAGGTTTGGATCACCAGTTCTGTAAGTCCCTCGCAACACAACGCAGGCGATAACGCAGCGATGCCGAGGTTTTGTTTGTAAGACGGAACTTCCAACGTGCGCAGCGCTGTGCACGCAGATACAATTTCCTGCAGTTTATGGTTCATGCGAGGGGAGTGGTATTCCGGGTCCCATGTCACAGCCAATTTTTTGACATGACAGAGTGGGTTCCATTTGGAAAAGGTTGTGCGATGGAATAGTGAGATCGCGCCTTGCGAGTCAAGGACAACTGTCCTATAGATTACGAGGTTCACGAGGTTGTGTATAAACCTGCAGATGGTGGCAAGGACACTTGGTCTACATTCTTGGAGCGCCAATTCTAAAATTGAGATGACAATTTCTGAGGGGAGCCTGAAGATAGGCACTGGCCGGACAGAGGCAAGCAAAGAAAGCGACCGTGTTCGCCGAGAAGCAATGTTTCCAACGAGAGTGCGTGTAGCCATCTCTGTGGTAGGAAGCAAATATATGAGGTAGGTGCTGTATCTGGAGCGAGTGCTTTAAGGGACCGTAGGGAGGGGTAAAGATATGCAGCCGACGTCCGAGAAAAGAGCGTTCTGACATAAGGAGTGCTACTTATAGCGATAGCTGCTGCCGGGTTGTTTCGGATGCGTAGCTCATTCCACTTGTCAGACCAATAGTAATTAGGGGCGTGGCGTGTCATGGTTGTATTGTATTGCAAGCGGCCTTTCAACCATTCACAGGCTGTCGGAGATACCTGATCCAAGATAAGGCGATTGCTGAAGCACAATCTAATCGTGAATGAATGGGATGGCGGCTCGGAGAAAGAAGAGAGATTGGGGCGGACGTTTAGCTGGACGGGAGCGGAATTCGGTTCGGCGCTGCTGGAGGTCGCTGTGAGATCACTCCGACTTGTTCCGCATGTACTAGAGAATTCCGCCACACCCATTGTGCTCCATAAGGGTTGTGGTCAGCCACACGGTTATAACTGAGCGTCTGCGATCCAGAAACAATGCCATGTGTCCGAACAACCTGGGATCTTTGGTCGTATTTGAATGTGACTGTCAGCGGCATCATCTGTAGAAATGATGCATTCGTATACCCTTCAAGGCGAACTTGTACAAAAAAATTCCGATGATGTTATATGCATCAATCCCCTGCCTTCCATGCCTCTCTCCCCCTGACCCACGAGCTGAGAACTTTACCTTGCCTATCAAGGATTATGAGGTCAGCATGGGCTCCTGGACGCAGTGTGCCTTTCTTATTCTCGATCCCAAGGCACCTGGCACCATGACCAGTTAGCCCTGGGGCAAAATACGTGGAAATCGTGATGATCACGCACTTGGCAGGATTATATGTCGCACATTTGATTGCCTCACCCAAGGAGCAGCCAGTGAAGCGAGAAAAGTTGCGAACACATTTATCTAGGGTAACGACGCTGAAAGAAAATTGTGTCATCCCGCTTCATACAAAACGATAAAGCGCTAGGGAGGGGGAACACATACCTCCCTGCAAGCGTATTCGTCCCTTCCAAATAGAGCCTATCACCCTCTTTAACAAAACGCTTGCCATCACGCCATTCATGAAGGCCATCCTTGAGGTGCGGGTCCAGAATTTTCATAGCTGTATGGGAAGGTTGGATCGAGATACATCGACAACGGACAGCGTACCATCTGAGATGAGTATGCACCCTTCAGGAAAGGCGGAGTATGCAAGCTGATCATGCCAACAAGCGTCAGAGTTTGGGCGACCTGTTAGGAGCAAAGAGTTATTACCCTAACGGAGTTTGGATGGCAATGAATTCCATCAACGATTAGCCCGTAGAATGGCCGCTCAAAAGCCATATCTGCCACTTGACCTTTCTCCAGATGGAGGCTTAGTCTGCTGCCTTGCCTGCCCACAGATGTGGAGCTCCGCACAGGGGTCATGATATCGTCTAAAGCCTCCGATTTCGCTGTCGAAAACCTTGATTCTATGTCCTTATCCGATATAGGGCTTGTAATTGCCACGTTATCTGTAGAAGAGAAGTATGGCGGTGAAGGTGAAAAGGGCAGAGAGAGATGCGGAGATGCGCCGAGGAGTCCAATTATCGAGGGATCTCGATGGTGTAACTGTGGCATAGCGTTGAAGAGATGGGTGATCAACCTAGCACCATGTCGTACGGCCGCTGTAGCAACATCAGAATTTGCAACGCTATTGGAATGTATAACCGTTATGAACATATACACCATGATTGACTTGATACGAACCTATGGCCTATCGAAAAGACAATACCTCGTTTGCTCAGCTCTTCCATGGCTTCCATCACACCATCCACCTCAGGCGCCGCTGTAATTAATCTGACACCAGGATTAAGATGTTCATCACCGGCCATGAGCCAATCTTCTGTTTCAAGTAAATTTTCCTTTCCATATATTTCATCAAACGTTTTCAACCCTTCTGGGGCGGCCAAAAGATAAGGAGGCGCGTGTGCTCCTCGTTTTGAATGCTCAATGAACGGGCCTTCTGCATGCCAACCAAGTAGCGTTGCGGATTTTGGGGTCGAAAAGGGCCGCAGCAAGCGGAGCAATTTCGGGTACAAAGACTTCTCTTGAGTCTAAAAGGACTTGTTATAAGGCGATTGCAGTAATCATAGGAGATATCTTAACAATTATTGTTGGGACAAGTCTGGTTAAGGAATGAATATCCAAACATTAAAAAGAAGCTTTGGAAACACCCACGATGTTACACCGGTCTCGATAATTCGCTCCGCCATCATTTGCATACCCTGACGGTATGCGCTATCATCACCATTATACACAGAGAAATCAAACCCATATCCCCCGTTAAGTTGAATATCTATTAAGCCTGGGCTAATGAAAGAGTTTTGTAAGATTTACAGTAACCTCGGGGGTACAATGCCAAACGATTTGAAGGCGTAGCAATAGCAGTCGCTAGAACGGATGAGATGTCCCCAGAGTTGCTCGAATGAGAATATCTATAAGCATCTGCTTGCCTTAGGATATTGCCACCTAGGTCGATAAGCCTGCTTGGCCTCTCTTTGCGTCGATAGAAAGCTTTCTGAGTGACACATAAGCATGAGTTCCAATATATCAATAAGCGCTCAAGACTCAGACCTGCGCATCGAGTATAATGCCACGCCTTTCGTCTATCCACAAGTCTCTTTCTACCAGACTGCCATCTTCCTGTGGCAGCAGGCAGTTCGTGAAGCATACTAGTCCATTTTCAGAGGTCATGGCAGTGGGCTATGAGAAAG
The DNA here is from genome assembly GCA_036937095.1 of Phaeolepiota aurea. Lineage (NCBI taxonomy): Eukaryota > Fungi > Basidiomycota > Agaricomycetes > Agaricales > Squamanitaceae > Phaeolepiota > Phaeolepiota aurea. The sequence goes on from JASFDG010000214.1 coordinate 11,115, forward strand.
GTTACACCCTTTGTCAGATCCCTCTTGGTTCCGGACCATATGGAACTTCTGCACCGGGTCATGATGCGGCGATGGCGCTTGCAATCCCATTGGCATTAGTCACGAGGAGCTATTTTGTGTAAATTTGCTATTCGTAAATCCATTGTTTCAGAATGAGAAGAAAATCGTTTTGAATAGCGTCTTGAAGACGATAACCTCTGTTATGTAGATTGCACAATGTCACAAATCACAATACCAGGAGGTCACGCGTTTCCCGCCGCCACCACATGGACATGCTAACCTCACAAAGCGCTATCAACCTGGACGGGCCATTCGAAGTCTTCGATGGCTCGGGATAGCTTCGGTCGCTTATCTCGTCCTAAACATAGGCGACCTGACAACCCTATGCTTCTTGTCATGTGCAGGCTCACCCCACCACATGTAACAATCCTCCAGACCGTAATAATGTTCCCCGATATCCACAACGGAATACAGCAAGTCTCGTTTTCTCTCGTGGACGATCCATCTTATCTCTCTATTTGATGATAGTTCGTTCAATGGCAAATAAGGCGTCGATGGCGGGTTTTGAATGAGTCGTAATGAAAGAAAACTCTGGCAATATACGACTTCTTTGAAACGCTTTCGTCGACTGATTCTAGAGGTTAGTTGAAATGGATAACATTTCAAGGAAGTCCCTTGATCTCACGGCTGTATCGGCCTCGGTGGTACGAGTTCGATTACCCCAGAGTCATTCGATACCTCCTTCCAGATTCAAAGATGAAGCGAAACGGCTCTCCCTCAACCCCATTCGCAGATTAACCCACAATGCCAAGTCAACTTCCACTGATAACACCATAGTGTTATGTTTATTTGAAGATCTTTGCACGTCGCCTGTGCATTCCTCAAGCGAGAGACTTAGCAGTACGGATGAAGTCTGTATATTTTTATATCTGTAATCATGGAATTCTGATTTGGGGGACCTCTCCTCGGGCAGTGCTGAAATAAGCAGAACCCTGCACAGGAATAACTTAGTCCATTCGATGCAACAATTGCAAAGCGTGCAGCAGGTCATCTGCCCCCCATCTTGAACGGCTCGGACAATGGCTCCCAGTTGTCAGAGATATCCGCCGGCTTCCATCGTTATGTCACCGGACAAGAATCCTATCCGACATCTCCCAACGCATTCGCGGAGGACTTCAAGATCGTCTCATGCGTATCTATTGCATATATGCGCGCACGAACACGCGTATTGCACTGCCATCGTCTTCTGGGGACGGTATCAGCTTCTATTGGTCCTAGCACGATCGTTAAGCGAACGCAGCAGAATATCGAACGACGTCGCGTACCTGGAAACTTACGCCTCGGCTATAATGGCAACAAGACGCGTTGTTGAATTCTTCTATTGATCTGAGGTTTTGTTTTCGTAGGTTGGACTCTCACTCTTTTCCTCTTCCGTTCAAAGGCCATAGAACCACAAGCAGTTATGTCCACCGCAGTACCCAGGGTATCTCTGCATAATTTCGTTGCCTCGGACAAGTTTCGAGTTTACCAGGGAGCGATCCTTGGGCCCTTTGGCACCAATACAAAAATAGATTGGCATTTGTTATGCATCACTCTCAGATTGTCTTATCGATGACAGTCTTACGACATGTCACGACTGACGTACAACGTGCAATCACCGGGACCGTGTACCTTCCAGGACGCCAGGTTCGAGCATGAAGGCCCGCAAGAGAGATTCGGATTGAATCTGTGTTCTATTATGAACCCCCAATCAGTTCTCCTTCCTGGGTCCAACTTCAGGGTCCCGTATCTTACATCTGACTTTGTCAGATTTGATTGACTTACCCCAGAGAAGGGTTGGTTCAGAACTTGTTGGGCATTACTCGGGGTTCCATTTATCAGCAGCAAAACCCGGCTATCGTGCATCAACTCACGCGACACCATGCGCATGCACAAGGGGAAAGGGACCCCGATGCCCATTTATTCGTGGTCACAAATCCTTAGGCGTGAGCTGCCAGCCATCAGCGCGTCAAATAGGGAAGCTTTTTGTCCGCGGTCGAGTGCCCATTTGCTTCACACGCCACGCTTTGGTCAAGCATGGCGCCAGATCAATGTTCACGCGCACGACCCACTCCCCACTTGGTTTCCCATCGAATCCTCGGGCTGTTGCCTTGGACTGGCGGACAGGCGCCCATGGACCTTTTATGTTATCCTTTTTGCATCAATTTTTTTCCGACAAGAAAACTTGAGAAACGCTGATATCAAAATCTAGACGCCCCACAACCCCCTCGTCCCCTGTGGATTTATCGCGCGTGCATGAAGCGATAGTGGTATATTCCGAGGAACAGGTTCCCCTTATTCTTATGCTTATCTCTATCTTCCAATTTTAATCTCAATCTCTCAGTTATCCATCACCCGTCGTCTATCGTCTATCGTCCATCGTCCATCGTCCATCGTCCACCGCGTATCGCCCCATTTTTAATGCTTATCTTAATGTAGGACTCGAGTGCACTTCACTCATGGCAATGCATACAGCACAACAATGGGAAAAAATTCTGCAGATCATTGTATGGTGTGTGAACAGCTTCTCCAGAAATAGATCTCAACCACACCTTGCCAGAAAATATTGAATGTGTTCTGGGCTGTTGCCAGACGTCCGTCTCCCATCCCTGTGACCGTTTGAACTCGAAACAACATCATGCACATTAGCGATTGTGACGAGCAGTTACCCGTGTTACCCGTGCGTGTGAAGCATGAGGCCATGAAGGTGATCAATAGCACGGATACAAACTATCCATACAACACACGCACATCTGTCAAAAAGATGAACCATCCAAAACCCAACACCCCCAACACGCAAATTTTCGTGTGTGTGTGTGTGCACATCACTACTATTGTTACACCGCGGTCGCCACCACGACCCATCATCAGCCCATCATCACCAGTGCTTCGAGCGTCCATCTGAATCGATATCAGTGCACCAGAATCAAATCATCGCTCAGGCAATGATGCCGTACACTTTGTCAGATTATCAGAGCGAGGGGCTGCGCGCGTCCCAGATAATTTACACATCACAAGCTGGGACTTCGTTCTGAAAAGTGCCCACTTTTTAATTATAACAGCAAAACCAATAGCGAAAAACCGAAACTGATAGAGTAATAATACGAGAGAGGGGAAAAGAGAGCGCGCACAGCGCATCCATTCGGGATTAAAATACGATAAGCTATACTTTTTATATATATAAATAAAGTGTCCGAGTGTAAGGTGTAAGGGGATGATGAGATAAAGAGTGATAGTGATATGACAAGCCGGATCGATGGACAGACCCGAAGGGACGCAGGGAATGTAGAGGACGTAGGGACGAGGACGGAAAAAGGGAGGGCAGGAGAGATCCGAGTAATGTAGTGATCGTGGTAGGCCGGGGGGAGAGGGGTATATATGTATATGTTCATTGTCTAGAGTTCACCGAAAAAGAAGAAAAAAAGGGAGAATGTGGGCATATCCAGAGAGAGAGAGATCCAAAGAGCGAGATTAAAAGAGAGCGAAAGAGTAGACAAATGGAAAAGGACCGCGAAAAAGGGACTGATATGATAGGAATGGACCCGGAATGCGGAAGCAGAAGCGGAAAGCACAATAGCCAAACGAGCCCAAAATGCTAGGATAAGCACCGATTGAGAATGTTTTGTATTGAGTTGACATTGCAGTGCGGCGCCAGAGAGGTGAGTTCTTGTTCTTGTTGTCGATGACGAAAGGACAAAAGAGAGCAAGCGAAACGAAAAGAAAAGGTCGGAGGGGTGCATCGATCATCCAGGGGAGCAGACCAGGATGGGATATTCGGGTGATAATACACAGAGATTGGGGATATGAGACAGCAAATTGACACAGCAGGTAGGATAGGATATAATAATGAATATTGGGCATGAGGGGTGTGAGCTGATCGAGTAGCAGGGGGAGGCGCAGGGAAGGATGGTGGAGGTGATGCCGGAACATATGGCATCGAGCGAGGAAAGAGTCCAGAACCAGACTCCGTTGCATCCCCGCCTGGAATATGTAGACCATAATAAAAAGGGAACAACAGAAAAGGAAAGATTATCAGAGAAAACGAAAAGGACAGGTATAAATGAAAGGACATTCTCTGAGGTTTTTTTTTTAAAAACTCCACCAGTGACCATGACGAGCAGACAGAGATATCATAGATGCCATAACCACGAGAAGGGCAATCAGAGGTATCAGCAGAACTGAACTTCCCATTCACCACCCTCGCCGCCTGCTTGAGGCATGCTTTTCAGTGCAATCCTCACGCGGCGTTTCCCGCTGCTGGCCGTCGAGTCCGGAATACTGTACTCTGACGCCATATCAAAGGCGGGATCTGATATCTGGCCATAATCAAGTGAGGATGAGGATGATGCTGATGGGGGATAGCTTGGATAGGTTAGGGCAAATTCATTCGAGGCACCTATACCCAAAAAGGGATCATCATGATTGTGTGGTGATACTGAATTGAACTGCGATGAGGGGAACGAGGCATGGAAGGCTTGTTCCGAATCAGATGCAGGACCTGACCACATTCCGAGGGACGAAGAGGACGGAGATATACCTGGTTTGGCGTCTGTGGACGGGCTGTAGCTGCCGCTGCCGCTGCTGCTACTGCTACTTCCCGGGGAGCCCGCACGAGATGAGGCCGATGAAGACGGATGGATGCGGACACGGATTTTTCCATCATCCGATGGGGAGGCGTCGAATGAAATGTCGAGGCCACCAAGGTCGCCAGTGTCGACGCCAGAGAACTCGAGCTTGCGGGTTGTGGGGTGGTGATGTTGGTGATGGCGGATCATTGCCTGGTCATCGGCATCAAGTTCCATCATTGATGCACCACCAGTCGTCCGGGACCAGTCGTAATCATTTGGCAGGTAAGAGTTGAAGTCAAAGGCAGAGGCAGAGGCAGGGAAGGGAGTTGGGAGGGAGAAGCTTGTAGGGGCCGCAGAGTGCATGGGCATTGAGAGGAGGGTAGGGAGGGCACACAAAAGGACCTGCTTGTGCGTAATTTAGTCAGGGGCTGATACAGGAGAAAGATTGTTGTACACACCATCAAACCAAGACTGGCACCGGACTTGTGAGAAGAAGTGATTATAGTAGGGCGGTGGGGGGATGAAGGGGGGAAGATTGGGTCGGAAGCCTCTACCTTGATGGGGGTTTCGCGTGTAGCAGGCGTTGTTGCGAGCTTTGCGCTGAGTTCTATTTCACGCTCTTTTGCAGCAGCGAGCTGTGCACGCAGCTGCTCTATTTCGGATATGAGGTCATTTTCTGGCTGCGGTTTTACAGCAGAGTTGCCCGAGTCTGCCAGGGCGAGAAGGCGAGCGTTTTCCTGCTCGAGTTCGGCGACCCGACTAGAGAAAAAATGTGAGCAAAGAGGAATAGAGAAGCAAGAGGAGAATACGAACACTTCCATGGTCTCAAACTCCTCACGCTTGCGTTGCCTGCTGAGAAAAGCAGCTGCGCGGTTTTTTACAAGACGGGCCTCGCGTTTGCTGAGGCCGGAAACGTCTGGAGGCACAAAGTCTTTGCTGCTGATACGCTCACCAACAGCACGTTTCTTTGTGAGGGCTGGGAGGGGGCTAGCTGAGCGCTTACGGGGGAGGTCGTCTGAGAGGGAGGAGGAGGGGGTTGGGGAGGCGGGGGTGGGCGGATTGTGGATGTGGTGGTTGTGGTGGGCGGGAGGAAAGTCGAAGAGCTGGTGAGTGGGGAGGCAGAGTTGTTGGTCGGGGTCTGGGGCGGAGTCTGGGGAGACGCGCATTTTGAGGAATCGGGGGGACGAGGAGGGGGCGGAGTTGGGAGGACTGGGAGGGAGAGTGTACAAATAGGGCGGGTACGAGTCGAGGAAGGGCTGGTTATCCCACGTGGCGTCTGTTGGGGAGAGAAGGGGTGCGTCACTGGCGATGAGGTGAGACATGGGGATCAGTTGGTCAACCATTGAAGGAGGGGCGTATTCAACGTTTAAAAGCAAATTCAAATTCCACTTATTCACCGGATTTACGGGGACTCTAACCCCGCCAGTCCATGGGTCCCCATCATTTAACTACTTATTTATTTATTTATTTATTTATTAGCACAGCCGACAACCGCCCGAGGTATCTTCCCCCTCGTCACCTTTTAAAGTGCCAAAGTCTACACGACCAATACATCCGTTTTCCCCACATCACAAGGTACATTGCACATTAGACCCTTGCCGAAATACGCCCGCTATTCCTCTTTGTTCTGTCGCCGGCTCGCTGAGCTGCAGCTGCTCTCCTCCATGGCGTTACAGTGGCTTTGCAGCCGCCTACTACTACTATCCTTGTCCGGAATCATCTCCTTTCTTTTACGCGCACTGGGCCCAGGTTTATCGAGTCTCTCTGTGACATATCACCAACTTTACCGAATGCCGCGATGCTTCCTTCCTGCCTGCCCACCACTTCAATCTCTTTGGCGATTCATGGGATCCAACGCTTCCATTGCTTCGAACCGCTCCAACAAACTGATTCCATGCCCTTGATCCTTGGGACACAATGCCATTCTTGTCTTCTTCCAGGGCTTTAAGGGATCGTGACTGTGATTTCTCCCCAAGTATTTACAACGAGGAAACCCAGTCCAAAAACACATGCGCAAATACCCTCAGGGTAGTTGGTCGTTCGGGATCCATTCCTTTCATTGCATCCCCTAGTACCCACCTGGGCTCCGATTTCAAGCGGCCCTCAAGCCCCGAGCCCACTGTACGCCAAAAAAGCATCTTTGTTTCATGCCTTGCATCCATATTGGTCCTTACACTTATGCCTATATACGGACACCCACATCCATCCATTTGGGTAATGTCATGCGTCAAACTACGTCAAGCTGGTCTTCAAGCACAAAGCATAATCTCATCATGAAATACAGCGACCTTGCACGCATCAGATCTGGCCAGATTCCGCAGCAGTCGAGCCCAAGGACTCAGGCAACCGTTCTAGTGTTAGGCGAATGAGCGATTTGGAGTTTTTTAACCCGAGGAATACTGCTGCAATAAATAGAATCCAATTCTATGCTCAGTGTTTGAAACAGGACACGGACTTGACGAGACTTTACGCCACCAACATTCAATATCTGTCCCCTTGCAATCCAAATGAAACCGTGATTGCACAGTATCTCCAGGATATCCGAACGGCTTGTCACATGTCCTTCTTTTCCCCTTTCCCTTTCTGTCCCCCTGATTGTCGTCCGACGTCCTTCAAGTGTAAAAGTTTGAGGTTTTACCGAGGGGTTTATCTTGCGGGACCAATATTTGATGTTAAAATATACTACAAAACTGTGGTGGTGCATATGGATACTTCTACTACTACCATTTATACGCCCTAAGTAGATACGAAGATCGCGAGTGTTCCCGAGTGAGCAATGGTCCTGCCATACGATTTGTGCAGCAAGCTAAACTTGGTTAACCGTGGCGTTCACGCGGGTGATGGCTGCTCCGATAGAGCGCGATTGCTCTTTCCTCTTTCCCCTTCCTCTCTCCTCTCGCTCCCCCGCACACCAACCTATTCTTGAACGAGAACGAACGATAGTTATGATGGGGTATATGCGTCATCTTTCACCACCACCGGATGCGCGATCAGAAAATCAAGAAGACCGACATAAGAATATAACATTCGATTCGTCCTCTAAAGTCAAGCTCTGCGGGTGACCGCACCCACCCATAACCCGTAGAACAAATGGGGGAGCCCCGGCACCCTGCATACCACTGCAAAGGGGAAGGACCCTGTTCAGAAGCCCCTCCCTCTTTTTTTAAAGTCTCCCCGCGCCATATACGATGCACACGCTCCCATGACCCAGCGTGCTAGTGCAATCCCAGGTATGTCTGTTGTGCAACGCTATCGCCCCATCGCCCATCATATCGCACCACACTGATGCCGCCGGCACACACGGCCTGCTCGCAGGGATGCCGCAGGACCAAAAAACCCACCACACACACACACCCGCATTCCCACCGCACCACTCGAGTTTGGGAAGCCCAAAGGGCGACTAGACCCTGTGTCAGGAGAACCGCCTTCAAGTGCCACAGCATGCTAATGGGCTCTGATCGCGGCGGTTGCGGGTGCGATTGCAGGTTTTGGCTAAGAATAGGGCTTCAGCTCGCTCGTCTTCTATGACTGCCCGAGGAGGCTTGTGCCAGACGATGCTTAATTTTGAGCACACGCCCAGCGTCGTTGATAGCGTGGGCTTGCCCCTACTCCCCTGGCTTGTAGTGGTACTCCGCGGCTCTCCCCACCCCATCCGTCTATTTCGCTCCATTCTGGAAAGAGAAAGGGACGGCGCCAATAATGCGGGCGCGATTGAGCGTGATGAGGATGAGCACACGCCATGCAGATCGAGCTCCAGGGGAGGCGCTATTAGTCCGGCGATGCAATTATTCATGCAGCAGGGTCCCACCCCTGCTGAGCGCTGAGGTCCCGCCGGCGCAGGGGGAAGTACATCTCTTAATCAGTGTTCGAGCGGTGGGGCGAGGGTGCATGTGTGACTGAAAGCGCGCACCTCGTGCACCGAGTTGGGTTGACCCAGTTGACTGGTATCCTAGCTCCGATGGACGTGCGCTAGGGGATGGCACAGTTAGTTTGGAACGTGTGGCATGGCAGAGTGGCGTGGCAGTGGTGGTGGCAGTGGCTGGCACGCATAGCAGCCTGTTCGACAACTACGAGTGGGGGACTATCATCGGAGCCGCGTTTCATCCGCCCACGATCCCAGTCTAGTTTGATGGTTTGACATTGGCACGAAGAACAAGATTGGAATCCCTCGAAACGCGCGAGCCTTTCAAAGTAAAGCTGCTTACAGCCGCCGGGATGTCTTTGTCCCGAGTCATCACAAACCAAATTAGCATGGTGTAGATGTGTTGGCACTTGGGCAAGCCAGTGCTCGACTCGGAACCCGCTGTTGATGCACAATGCTGGCGAAACAGTCAGCGGAGACAGATCAATAGCAATCACATTACCGCGCAGAGCTTTCCCCCCGCCCCCATCGCGCGAACCAATATTGGCATTACAACTGATACACCCAGGCGAACGGAACGCCGCGAGGTCCCATGACACCGAGAGCAGGCGGCTGGGCAGCCGATTGGGTGGGAGGAAGATGGGAGGAAGAGAAGTGCTCTTTGCACCTTGCACTGGCATCATCCCCCCATCCCCGGGCCACTGGTAACTGGTCGAGCGGGGTACCTCGAGTGTTCGATTGGGACATTTGTTCTCTCGCGCAACCCCAATATCTATAGGTTTCTCGGATCGCTCCCCCAATTGTAGAGGTCAGTAGGTACACCCCGGGCCAGCGTGCTGGCGATCCCATTTTTCCGAGATTGATCACGACAATGAAGCGGCGGTCCGGCTGCACACTGAGTTGCCGCGCGTGGTGCGGGGATTTTGAGCCCTGTCAGTGGGGCTACAATCCTCCGAGAGATGCATATCAAATTTCAGTCACCATCATTGGGGTAGCCGTCATAAATATCTCGTCGATGGTCTCGTGGCACGTCATGTAGTACAAAATAATGTAGATTAGTTCTGTCGTTGCAAACCAGCAAAGCCAACGAAGAAGAAAAAACATTGCAAAGGAGAAACGAAACAAAAAAAAACCAAGTCGTCTCACCACCTAAAAGACATGCACATCGATAATACCTTATAGGGTATAATAGAACCCAGACTGTCCCTCAATCGGCCCCCGCTTTCCATCCCGCAGAAGCTGGTTCTGCCGCAACAGTGACAACACGGTTAGCCCGAGGGTGAAAAGCATGATGACCTGCGACCCTATGACCGCACCCAAGCCTTTTTTTTTTACATGACCGTCAACGTTAAGTTTTTCACACAGTGGGAACACATTACCCGGCAAGTATCGAGGAGAATCTTGGGTCCTGAAGACAGTGGTCGACATGATGCCCCCGACGCTGCCCAAGGCAACGATGAGCGCACTCTGCACGGACCTGCGAACAACGGGTTTATGTATCATTCCACACGAAACGAATGCCCACGCCTACCTCTTGCTCTGCGTCACGACATTATTGGCTGACTGAATGTTGGAGTTAGGCTGGCATATTGGACAAGTAAAATGACAGCGGCTGTAAACGCACAAATGCAAGCATCCCCGGTATTGCACCTGCATTGCCCATGTTCGTGAGGAACGTGCCTATTCAATTTGCTCAGAAACGGGAAAGATTGACACCAGAAGAATAGAAACTCGCACCGAAATATCTGAGCTCGTTCTTTGTGGCGAATGCTGTCAGCAAGAGCCCTGTGATGCAGACAAGGACTGAACCGAGAATGAAGCTTGAGCGATGTTTCTTCTTGTCTGAAATCCTTGATACAATGGTTGTGGTAATGATCTTAGGATCGCGTTAAGAACAGTGACACAGGTTTTCAGTATGCTTGTAGGCTCACAGATGGTCCGTAAGGGGCTGCACACTATAGTATTCTTGTCATTGACCATCGGAGAGGTTTCATAAATCACTCACAAGCAGTAACGACTCCGTTTGAGACCAGCCCATACCCTTGAAGATCAGTGGGTTGAAATATGCCTGCGCATCTAGAATCGAGGGTTGATTCATTTCAAAAAGCGGCTCCCATTGCTATTTACTCACAGTTGGGCATCGAAATGCACAGGAATATCACGCCTGAATTCCAATGAGATGTGAGGTTTCACAGGAAAAGAAAGCTTAATACCATACGCCCACAATCTCCAATCCGATATGTGGGTAACAGCCTTCTGTAGAGTCATGGGGTCAGGGATCGAATCGCCTCGGTCAAGCTCAATGCGCCGCAATACAAGTTCGGTCTGTTCGCGTGTCAGGAACTTATTCTGATCGGGGAAATCTGGTATGTATAGCCAAGACAAGACAGCGAGCGAGACTGATATCAGGCCTTCGATTATCTGGGAATTCGGGTCAAAACGGTTGGTCAGTTGGGATCATGGCGCTCTTACGAATATCCATCTCCAGCCTGCAAGTCCCCCACGGCCGTCGAGGAGGCTGAACAAGTACCCCAGGATCGGGCTTAGTCCCCCCGCTGTTACAGATATCAGGTAGAACGCGGAAAATCTAGACCTAGGGTCAACGCAACTTCGAAAACCAATGATAAATATTTGACAGACCGTGTTTGCACCTCATGCCGTTTGTACCACGTGGAGATGATAAAGAGCAGGCCAGGGAAGAAAGGGGCCTGAACAAGAGATGAGCTCAGCGGCGTCCATGACATAATTAATATCACCTCAAAAATGCCGAGGAGAACACGCGTCAATATCAAATATCCCCAACTTGAAATGAACCCGCTCCCCAGCTGGATCGAGCCCCACCCAACGACAGTCGCTGTCAGCCAGTTGCGCACACCGAATTTGCGAAGGAAGATATTCCCAGGTAGCTGGCTGTAAAACACGTTGCGATTGAGCCAATTAAACAGCAGGTGAAAACGCCCTACAGAAGCATGTATGGCACAAAGTACATGCAGATGACAATACTGAATCGGTTGCCAACGTGTAATTTCTGCCAAGAAAAGGGGTATCACTTGTGAGGCAAGCCATACGAATGACACAGTGGGAATAACGAACTAGGTCTTCTCCCATCCCGGCGGTGTACGCAACGCCGAGATTGATTCGGTCTATCAGCGCGAACGAATATAGGCAAGACAGCAAGGGGATAATGCGCCAATCGACATAACGCCTAGATGAGTTCATTCACCATAGCAGCGGACTTGGGAGATTAGGGTCAACCCACATCGTGGCCTTCTCAAATGCTCTTGCGGCCTGGTCTTGCTCGTCGTCGAAGGCCTCGATAGAACTCAACGACTTCCGTTTCAATTCGCATTCTTGATCCGACATGGTTGTACCAGCAGAAAATTGACAGCGTGCTTGAGGGAGAGCTCAGAAGCAGAGAATAGCTAACCGAAGGCAAAGGAGGAGGTTGGGTGGTAGGCAAGCAAGAATATGGAGTTCTTGAGTACCAGGAGACGAACTTATGGTATCCTCGATCTCATGAAAGAGTGGATGTTCTGTGGTGAAAGCATCCCTTGCAGGGCAATTATTAAATGGCAAAGCTATCAAGGCGCTGCAAAGGTGGACTTGAGGGACCATAGTGGATCATGCACATTATGTTTTCTGTCGTGTGATGCTGAAGAATGATGTAGTGTGGGGATGCTGCTCTTGATGGTTCCTTTTTTGTCAATTGCACCTCCGCTGATCGCACAAAGTGCCCACTGGCAGGAAGCGCCTACAACCCTTTGGCCTGGTCGAAAACTCCGATTTTACCTTTGACATACCTGCTCCAAAAAGCAGTGGTAAGAAAAATGGAACAATCTTAATTGCAGAAACTGCGTCAACTGGGAAATGACTTCGCTATCTGATCAGAGGTTTTATATCGGGGTGACGAGGGATGGGCACTATTCATATTGAATAGCCTCGGGTGATCCAAAGACCTCACTTGACTCTAATCGGTTCAAATTTCTGGACCGTCTCAAGGCATCTTTTTCAACGGACCTTGGCTAAAATTCGGGCATGATGTGTCCGACCCTGGCGCAGCCTGGATTTGGAGAGAATATCAAGCAAGAACACGTAGAGCTTCGATGATGACTGGATTTAATTGCTAAGCGAAGGTTATAAGTATGCTTCAAGCAGGTAAGTAGTACATGGATATGACAACTTGGACCCTAAAAGACAACCAGCGGCTACGCAGGTTCAAAACTTTAAAGTGTATACAAGAAGCCTGGTTGACCCTCAAGTGGACCCTTCAAGGTCCCTGTTCGACTTCTTCCGTTTTGTCTCGCAAAATAGATTGATGTCACAGCGAGAAGGAGCAGCATTAGAATCTGGCAAGCGATCGTCGCTAAAGCATCTGCATGATACGTCGGGTAATCCTGCTGTCGGAACGTGGTTGTGGCGAATGTCTCACCGATGCCACCGGGGGAAACGACCACAGCCGTTGTATAGGGTGCGATGTTATTGGAGGACTAAAGGTCGTCTAAGTTACTAATTGGAGGAAGGGGCGATGTCCTGGTTGCTCGCATACGCAATAATAGCAGGAACACATCCTGCTGACTCCGCATTCTCTAGGAATATACCTGCTCCCACTGTTAACCTCCCCACGTAATGTTTAAGTTGATGGGACACACCAACATATCTCCACACGTTTGACTGAACATATCCAGTCATAGTTATCACTACAAGCGTTACAACGGCCTGGATGGCAATAAAAATGGCCCGCTTTCGGTATTTATCAGAAATCCAGGCAAGAAGGAAAACACTGATCGCCTGTTTCGAAAGAGGAGTTGATATAAGCGCAACTTGTTACAGACATTGGGAATGGTATATGGAGTTATCATATGGCACCAGTGCAAATCGTTGCAGCAGGCTCCATCCCATGCTCCGCAATATAATGGTTATAAAGAACCTAAAACGTCGCCGCTTAGTGCTGCCTGGTAAACAGTTGATACAACCGCCGACATACCCAATTGCATAAGCAGGCATTGTCGCGCACATAAACATCAAGCCTGAGAACCCCTCAACATATCCTGGGCATGCATCTGGGCTTTTGGTGGCTCACCGAAGCCCCATATCTTCCAGTCTCCCAAATTTTTGAATACTTTCCTTAGTGTCAATTTGTCCGGAATAGTGTCTCCACGATCATCCTCCACTCGTTTGAGCACAAAGTCTGTTTCTTCTGGGGGTCATAATTTTGTTTTTATACGGGAACTCCGGGAGGTAGAAAAACGCGAGTATCCCAAAGAGAATGGTTATGACACCATCGATGATCTAAAGGAGGTGGGGACTTCGATTTGATATTCGACCATGTTCTGACCTCAAGGCAACTTACAAAGATCCAAGCCCACCCTGCGATGTTACGTTTACCGTTAAGAAGTATTAACGCATAACCGAATATGTTGCTGAACCCTTGTAAAGATTGGCAGGAGATAAAAGGCTGCAAGTCTGTAGGTCTACGGTTAGGAACCTTGTGGTCAAGGATGCATGATAGCGGATATGAACCTCTTCTGTACTTCATGGCGCTTATACCTTGATGATAAATTGAGATTAAAATTCGAATTCGAAGCATCAAGAACAAACCTTAATCCAAGCATAGCAAAGATACCTCGAAAAGTACTCTGCATTAGGCCAGGAGGTCGGCGCAAACCCCATGGCCAGCTGTGATGCTGTACAGAGGGATATCCAATTTCTCACCTCGAACCTGCGCAGCACCTGACTGTATAACCACCTTAGCACGATACGATGCTGTATCTGTTGCCTTTGTCAAGTTCCTGTTCGTTCTGAATCAGCATTAGCGAAGAAGCATAATTCAAGCCCCTACAAGGTCAACTTCCATGCCACCAGTTATTCGTCCTCCCGCTAGAACTGTTTTGTTGCTGACTCGATGAGGGCGAAGGAATAGGTTCCGGCAAGCAAAGGGAGAATGCACCAATCGATTCTGCGTCTAAGAGGGAGCGCGTCAGCCTCCGCTGGTAAACTATACAGAATTGCACGACTTACAGAGTCTCTCTTCTGAACACTGGGTCCCCGGACAGCATCATCCGTTTGCCCCGCATACGCCTCTTTCATATCTTCCTTCAATAATACTGGCGAGCTAGGAGAACTTAATAGCATCGTGGCGGAGAAGCTCTCTTGTGCGAAAGTGTGGGGAGCGCATGGATTGAGATCCTATGTTTATACAGACCGAGTCTTCTTGCTCTGCTGGAGCTAATTTTAGAGTCTCTCACAAGGATATGAATTCAGTCCAATGGAGGCAGCGGAGATACACAAAGGCGCACTATGGACATAGTGGCAATTGTATTGAACTCGCACAGCATCCATGGAAGATCATGCGATCGCTTGACTGTTCATATGCCCCCAAAGAGGTCAGGTGGGCAAAAACCGCGCGTGGTGCTAGGAATCGAGTAGTACGAAAGGGTTTGGTTGACAACTTTTTCTGTGGTCCAACGTCAGGTCGAGATGTTCCTTCCACTGTAAGCATGCACTAGTAGTATGAGTCTGTCAGGCCCATCCTCGGTCCTACACAGCAGCCGGTAAGTATGCCCAAGGCGCTTCCTTCGAGCTGGAGGTTACTCCATGGAATACAATTAGTACGTATATCGCACACTGCACATACGAACACAAGGAGAAAAAGGTTGCGCAATGAACATACCTATCTACCATCCGACGAATAAGATACTTTGCACTCTGGGGTTTGAACGGACTGCGCAATAGAGTAGAATTGGGTTGACCATTCTTGACTCAGAACCACTTTCATTGACCCCCCCGTGTGGATACCGATACATCCAATAGTTCGGAGGTATAATACATATCGGCGAGACTTCTAATTCTATAAAACCCATGGATGACACTTCACATCCACATACATCTAGAACGGAAGGGGCCTGAGTTTGGCGATTCAGTGAGACCGAATAACATCGATGGCGCACGTACACTCAGAAACCGGCCACGAAGGGTTTCGATTGCTCTTAATTACTCGAGGGTTGAGTTTCCTTCACCATAGAACCGCTGGAGTCCTTGTCCTTGCCCTTTTCAGAAGAGATTGGGGCAGAGCTCGGTGCTTCATCAAGGTAAAGTCCATTTTGTTCAATATAATCCACAACAGCATTTGGCAGCAGGTAGCGAACCGACAATCCTCTTCTCAGGAATAAGCGTACCTGTTTGGGACGGCCTTTAGTAAGAATATTATGGGGAGGCCCGTTGTAAGGCACCTTGGTACTCGACACATC
>JASFDG010000215.1:0-13653 GCA_036937095.1 Phaeolepiota aurea
CTTACATTTAGTCCCAATAATTATAGTGATTACATTAAATTATACTAAATTTATTCAATCTGCTTTTTTAGTGATGCGCGCACGGGTCATCACCTCATCTCGGTCGAAGGGGAAAACCTCGGGAGATGCACAAATCCGCAGACAGCAGGTCCAGCCACTGTGAGCGCGCCACCCACCGCGAGGGCAGGTCGGATTTTTTGCTGTGGTTTGGGCGGTACGACTGCGCTCTGGAGCTACTATCGGCAGCCTAACGTGGTAACTAAGCATGACGCGAGGCTGGCCATGTGTCACGCTACCACACTTTCCCAACAGCACGGCCAGAAACTGCACGACAATGTGTTGGAGAAGTATGTTAGTTCGGCTAATTTTGCGTTACGGGCGGATGAAAGCTCATTGGGTTGTGTTTCCAGTATAGGTTCTGGAACATCGTCCCACTGGCATTCGTGGATGTCGAACGATTTTGGACTTTGCCACTGTAAGACGATTGAATGAACAGGATGCTAAGCGGGTACAGGAACCCGAAAATACTTAGTGATGGGCAGTCCTGCCTCAAAAGCCTTGCGATTCACACTGCCAAAGAGGTTAACAGCACTTCCGTCAATGCTCCATGGCATCAACTCGAGCAATTGGGATGTTGCCATGACCCCTCGTACCCTCAAGGTATTGAAGGAGTGTACATCATTACAAAGATGCGAAATTGGTTTGGCATGGGTTGATAATGATACCACCACCCCTCCACGATTATCCCTGCCACTTTCCGAGACTTGGGGGTGGCCTATTCCTGGAGGTATACCCTAGTTTTCGAATTTGCCGACCCACCCTCATCGGACAAATTAGCTGTCATGTTATCAGTCCAAAGAAGCAAAAACCCTCATGCTTCAAAGGCATCATTTCAACGACGAGTAAACTCGCGAACTTTCTCCTCATGTTGCCCTCACTTGAAAAAATCACCATTAACAATGACGCCTGACTGGCTCTTTTCTTGGCCCTTTGGTGTTCGATCCGACACGCCCAATACACCCAGTCCTTCCTGACGGAGATCAAACTGAACTGGTGCAATGTCGACTTCTCCAGGCCTACTTTCGCCACATTCCTGAAATCTCAGAGCTTTAACAGCCCACAATAGACAGGAAAGCCAACTAAGCGCGTGATCATAGACTGTCTAGGATGACAGGGTCAAGCCGAGTGCAACGGCCACGCAACAAAAAAAGCATGGGATGGAAATTGAACCTCAAGCTTTATGACGATTGTGTTGCTGCGTAGTGGTGGTATTTGTGGCAACCTCCCATCCCCCCACCCCCCCCCCCGTAACGCCCTCCCCTCTGCCAACAGAGTGTATGCCACCAAGCTCAAGCATGGACGGACTAGCCTTTGGCCAGTGTGGTGCTAGCATCTAGGGGCCCTCAGGCATCAGCTCCAACCTCGTCCGGATTCAGATTGTGTCAGCGATTTTCTATAGGCAATGCCCTGCACGGCATGTTGCCAAGGTCAAGCTCACTTCCGGGGTGCCATTGCCCTACCAAAGGGAAGTTTTTTGACGCCACTTTCGGGGTTGCCTCCATAACGGTTTACCAAGTCGAATGGCACTCAGCCGGCTGTGCAAATGTTTAAACGTTTACATTGCTACGGAGAGATCGTTATCGTAAAGGTTGACCCAACGGTGTCGCTACGGGGTTGGTCGAACGTGTATATAAGGCATCATCACGAACTGGGGTATCTTTACCAATAGGCTGGCCTGTTTGTCCCACCCACGAAGTAATACCATCACACCTCCAAATCAAACCCAATGGCATCCCAAATCAAATACACCGAATACAATTCCCACAAGTATGTCATATCTTGCCTGCGCCATCCTACGCGGGGTCGGGGTACGCAGGCTCAGCGTACGGCGGAGGCATGGGCCTCCCCTTTGTCCGCGAGTACCACTACGATGCCCCAATGCTGCCTGCGATGCCACGCCAACACTTCTCGATGAACGCAGGCATGGCCGCATCATACCAGCGACCCTACACAGCATATGCGCCCTCGGTGCCGTATTATGGGGGGTGGGTATGGCATTGGCATGCCGCCAACAGTGATCATTTCGAGATCGGGGAGCGGGCGCCATCATCATTACTGTTGAAGGTCAAGTTCTGGCTAGTCGCCATCGGTCACGGGGCTTCCTCTGAGGGGATAGAACAGGGAAAGGATGCGAGGGGGTGTTCATGAACGTGGTCGCTTGTTGAAACAGTGACGTGAAGAAGAGTAAGCTGGACTGTCAGAGGTGCATGGGTTTGTCAAGCTTTATGCTTCATGAAGGACATGCAAGTCATAAGTTGGGAGAGAGATATTCACCAGCTAAACGCCGAGATCAATATGGGCAGCACGGGGGTAAAAAATCCCAATGGAACTCACGATAAAAGCAGGATCAGATTCGCCCATCACCAAATGTTTTGCCTCCAGCAACACTTGGGTCTCGTCATTCACCCGAAGTACGTGCCTCCCAGCCCCTAAAATCTCCACATTTGGGCATTCGCGACGCAGGTTCTCAATAAAAACAGTAAGTGATCGTTGGATCACATCTGCTGTGGGGTCGTAAGGGATGCGCACGTCGACCTTGCCAAACGGTGGACGCCGCAGCGGCTTTTTTTAAGCGTGATAGCAAGCCTCTGGAGGTTGGGGAACAACAGCCCTATCCACTGCATACCGATTTTCGGATCGTCAAAGCGGACATCGAACGCATTCAAGATGAGACTGCGGATATTTTTTGAGCGTTTTATGCGTATATTGCTCGTCTTGTGCAACAGAAGCTTCCGCATCCATTGCGTTGACGACCATCTGCATATGTAGTTGAACTGTGTAGCCCTGATGCACGGGCCCACCTCGACAGCTGGCGAGGACCGCTGCTGCATCGTGTTAAGCATGAAAAAAGTCGAGGTTGGCAACAGCGGTGGCGCATTCTTCTGGCATCCCCATCTTGGCGTGTGGATGGACGACGAGAGAGCAGAGTGAGGGAAGCTTGTTGTTCGAGATAGGTGAACCCTTGTCAAGAATGAAATGAGATACAAAGGTTCTGGCAGCCTGTAGTGCCTGGAGGCGTGGCAAATTCGGAATGGGCAATCCCCTGAGTGGATACATGATGGAGACAGGGCATTTTTGTATGCTGTTGATTGTTAGGCGCAATAGGTTGGGGGCATTGCGACGTGAGCTCCAGTATATTTTTTCCGACATTGTGCATGCGCGTAGTATGACAAGTTCTTCAAGTCGAGGGCCCAAGGTATCTACGATGGAGGGTAGAATCGAGTCCCACACGCGGCTATCCTTGAAAAAGATGGCTCCGAAGGTAAGTGATATGGTTGAGGGGCAATTGACACAAGAGAGGAGCGAATAGAAAGTGCGACTAGTTTGCAGCTTGCTCGGGCAGTCTCTGAGAGTAGCATGTGAACTGGAGCTAGCGGTCCTTGCAGTCCTGTGCGATGGAAGCTCCAGCCTGGGATGTCTAATTCTTGTATCCCCCGCTTCGGAACGAGGAAACGTGAGAAGGAGCGCCTGATGATATTGCTTCCCAGTATGTTGGGATAGGAATATCAGAAGTAGCAAAGAGTTCAAGCGATGGCAAAGGATGGAACAAATGTAGTGGAAAGCTTTCGACGTTCAAATATATCCAGCAAGAGCTCGTCAGGAGCATCAAAAGGCTGGTGGGTTCATTGTCTCCTCCCATTTCTGTTATGCCTTTATAATCATGAACTTCAGAAGAAGAAGAGCAGCACCCGGAGCGCTCAGAGTTGAAGCAGTGGACCGTGTCCTGCCAAGATGGGGCTAATGGCGGACTACCATAGGTTGAAAGTCCTTTCCCAGATCCTTGCAAAGGTATTCAGAATTTGATTATGCGCTCAGTTGCACAAATGTTTCCGATTTTTGTTGCAAATAGTCTGAATGAAGGGCTGTAAGATCCAGAGTATAAGTAACACTGGCCCGGGTGGAAGTTGAAACGGCAATATATTTACGGAAATTCCTCATGGCAACGGGATATGGCTTGATTTGGAAGAATGTTCTGTGATTGGCTAAGGCGTCATGAGGAAATCATGCCAGCCATCAATCGAACCCACGCACGGTTTGCTCACTGTTTGATTGATTCCTTCTCGCCCCGCTTTGTTCTCGACGACCACAACGACAACGGCCGTTCCCCAGTTTTCGCCGTCCTCCTTTAATCCTTGCCTTCCTTGACATCACGCACCGCAGCTCATAGCGGACACATTCCTTTTCTCCCCCGAAAATCCAGAAAACGCTCACCTCTTCATCATTTTGCTTCATTTTTCTTCCTCGATAGTGTATCTCTAAGAAAGGATGGTGTTTCAGCATTTTCGCGCTGGCCACATCAAGGCACATCACACTCACGTCTCAAAACGTGCTGACCCAGCAAGTGCGTATCGTTTGCCAATACATTTTTTTTTGCAGCTGAACTGACTCTCGCCCAGCATGCACCTCAACCCAATTTTATAAATCGCCCACAATGGGTCAAGTCGTCGACTCGCTGACGCCGTTGAACATCACTTGGGAGCCAACCTGTCTCACAGTGAAAAGCGTCGACATCTATCTTTACGCCCCCGCCTCTGAAAGCCCCCGCATCCACATCTGGCAAAACATTGCCACTTCCAAAGGCACATT
Organism: Phaeolepiota aurea; assembly: GCA_036937095.1. Classification (NCBI taxonomy): domain Eukaryota; kingdom Fungi; phylum Basidiomycota; class Agaricomycetes; order Agaricales; family Squamanitaceae; genus Phaeolepiota; species Phaeolepiota aurea. The sequence goes on from JASFDG010000215.1 coordinate 4,648, forward strand.
CACCGCAGACTTGTTGCCCCGCTGGTGGAATGCCACTGCATCAGAAACTCTGCAGATCATCATCACGGAGACTGAGGTTCCCCCCTTCCTTGCAAAATTTCAGAGTGGCCCCATCATTCAAGCAACGTACACCGCACCTGCCGGAGCCACACCTGCAGCTGCAGATACAAGCATCCCCGACTCTGGCATCACGGCTGTCAATGACTTGAGCGCCAGAACAGCAAAGGGCTTGTCACCTGGCAAGACCGCTGCCGCCGTCCTACTCCCGCTCCTCTGTGTCCTCCTCGCTATCGGTGTCTACCTCAAGCTCCAACGCACTAAGGGCCGCGAAAGGCGCAAGCGCTGGAGCGAGGCTCTCGACAAGCGCATGTCCACCATCTCGACCGACTGGAAGAGCGTCTCCCCTGCTGGTGCAACCGCCGCGATCCGCAACTCTATGGCCATCACGAATCGCAACTCGACATTTTCCTTTGGCGGTATCCGACCCGGCTCTGTTGCCATGGACACCGATAGCGGACACGCAGGGGTGGGTGCGCGATCGATGGCAGAACGCCCTGGCCTCCGCACAGGCGTGGGCCTCCGCAATCCTGGCGCAGTATCTATTGCAGGCGGCGAGCGTGTGTCGCGTGTTTCGTTCGCAGCGGATACCCGCACGTCCCGCGTCTCGTTCGCCAATGATCCCCGGCCCAGCGGCGAAAGCCGCCGCACCCGCGCCTTCCACAGTGCATACATCCCACCTGTACCCAGTCTCCCAACTGGTGTTCAGGGCTCGGATGGAGGTGCCGAAGATGGTTCGGATGCCCAATCGGATGAGGGTTCTGGGACGCTGAGTCCCACCCAGACCGCAGGCCCGTTGACATTGACTCCTGAGGATATCAGGGCACGCATTGCTGGAGGACGCGCGAAAGCTGCTGCCGCTGCTGCTACCCATGATCGCCAAAGCGAGAGCGAAATGGATGAGGTTATGCCTGCTCTCAGCAGTGAGTTTCTTCCTCTCAGCATATATGGCTGATGACTGACACAATACCTTCGGTTTAGTGATGCGGACTGGCACTGGCTCTCAAGATGGTATCAATGACACCGACGATTTCCTTTTCTCTCCACCTGCTCCACCCACGCCTTCTCACCCCAAGCCTTCTGTCGCATATCCTTCTGTAACACCTACCACCCCTATGAGCCCTATTATGGATACCGGAATGCCTATGCCTTCAAACACCATGTCGCCCGATGAGATGCTCCGGGCCTATGCTGAACGCAAAAAGTCCATGAACATGAGCGGCTCTGGCAAGAAATCCCAAATCTCGTACCCAGTGCCTGCTGTGACCACGAGCTCGCCTGGGGCCATGCGGCAGCTGTTCAACGCGGGCGGCATCATGAGCCCGACGAATACAGGCAATGACGCTGGGATGGTGGGCCCGACGAATACAGGTGGGCTTGGCGTGAGCGACGTTGGGTACGGGACGCCGTATGCCGGGTACAACTATGCGAACCCGCGCGCGAGCGTGATTTCGCCCCTGGGCAACGCGAATATGGGTGGGTTTGGGTATGGCCATCAGGCGCTCGCGCAGCAGCAACAGCAGGGCCACCAGAATTCGGGCTCTGTCGGTATCGGCGCGTACGGTGGCGCGCAATACTCGATTGGGGACGATGAGGATGATATCGCCAACCAACAGCACTATGCTTATAATGGTACCAAGTAAAAGGCTGGGATCCAATTCCGGGCCTCCCCCTCGCTTCCTTGTCCTCCCGCCAGTTTAATCGCCTGTCTGGCCTGGATGGGGTTCCCCCATCTGCCGGTCTTGTTATACTATCCTTATCCATATGTGCCAGTATATCCTATTCCTTTCTTCCTTTGCCCCCACTCTTATCTTGATGCCTGACACGCCTTGATACCTTATAAAACCCATACCTTCAGCCCATTTGTCTTATTATTTTTCTTCCGCCTTTCCTCGCACCAAGGCAAGGCCCTCGGAGCGTGCATTGGGGGCGCAGGTATCACCCGCCTCTGCTGTTGGCCGCCGCTACATACTGTGTGCCGTGTGCGGCACAGCCTTGCCATTTTTACTTTACCTATACCGCAGGTCCCTTTTATGGAGTCTGACCCGCTGGTGTTGTATCGATCACACATGCGGCGAAGTTAAAGCGCGCGCGTCTGTATGATCATTCCATACCCATGATACAACTTCTTTTTATCCATTCTTTTTTTTGACGTTATGGTTATAGTTTGTGTCGATTATTCATCCCAGTAGTGGTTGACCTTGTTGGCTGAAATGTAAAACTTTCCAATCATATGAAATTCAAGTCGTTAGCGCTTTTTGCCCTTTTGTTTCGACCGATGGAGTTAAGGAGACTGGACAATAAGGATAAATGACTGCGTAATGCTTTACCACCTCACTGCTCGTAGGAAGCCCCAGATGACCCAGACTGCTCTGCCAAATGGCGGCCAGAACAATTCAGCCACAACGAAACGGGCAATCGACAGCAGTCCGTTACATCACTTTGTTTCTCATAGGCTGACCCAGATGGCGACTGCAGCGACCGTGGGTGGACCCCAGCCAACAGATCTGCTCAACCTGCCCAACGAACTCCTTCTTCTCATCCTCGATGCCCTCGGTCCCAACGATCACTATGCCGTAGCCCTTGCCTCACGGCGCCTCAACCACCTGGCACTCCCCCTCTTCCTCGCCCACCACGGCATCCCAGACCCCGCCCACACGGTGCACATACACAGCGTCGGCGGCCCTGGCCCTTCCGAGCTCGACGCCTTCTCCGGCCTCCAGGTCGCATTCTACCTCACCGAAATCGAGCGCCTCGTCTGCGACTTCCGCTGCCCAGACATGTTCACGCGCAACTCTGTCACGTTCCCAGGCAAGATGAACCGCCTGGTGCGCTCGCTGCGCCGCCTTGAGCGGGTCGGCGAGATCAAGCTGGTCCTTGACACCCACGTGTACGACCACCCGCGCCACACATTCATCCGCTGGGTGATCGCCGACGGCGAGCTGCGGACGTGGGTCGAGACGGTGGAGGAGCTGCTTAACCTCGCAGTCGCAAAAGGCTGCACATCGCTTACACTGGTGCACGGCGCATCGTTGGCCAATTCATACGAGCTCCATACCGCCATGCTCCCTAATCCGATGGTGCACGCCTTCAAATGGTACAAGAACAAGCGGCACAAATTTGACGTTTCTGAGCTGCGTGGCCCTGGCTGGGAGTTCCGTCGTCCATCCGGGGGCCAGCCGTGCGTGGCGCTATCTCCAGCTGCACAATCAAACTGCAGGCTGCGGAGCTTGCAAATACATTCCAACATGCTCATCCTGCCCCCCTGCTACGGTTGGACTCTTTCCGTCCTCCGTGGGTGCTCATCCATCACCTCCCTTTCACTGTCGCACATCCGGATTAAGGACCGGCGTGTGTGGTCCACCATCCTTGACTCCATCGCAGACGCGGTATCTGGCCAACTTACGGAGCTTGGACTTGGAAAGTCATGCCCGACCCTCAAGGATGAGGATGTCCTCCGGCTCGTATGCCGCCTTCCGCAACTTGTGCATCTCTCGATATTCCGCCCCGCATCCCCGATCCGTGATACACGATTCCCGATCGTAGAGCTCCCGCACCGTTATCCCTGTCCAAACCTCCCCCATCTGCGCTCGTTGCAAGCGCCCCCAGCCTACATATTGCACATGATGAAGTCCTCATCGCCACATCACCAGCATCGCTTCCCGGCGCTCACAACGCTGCGCGTCTTCCCCGAGACACGGCTTCTGAACGCCCACAACTGTGTTGCGGCGAGCGCGGCTTCGAACTACCTCTTCGATACCATCAAGCTGCGGGGCGGTGTCACATACTCGCTCCTCGTCAACGACAGCCTCTTCTCGTACATGCGGCAGAACATGGACATCATCTTGCACACGTTCCTCGCCATCACCGTTCCCGAGCAGGCAGCGGCTCTCAAATTCCAGCACATCACGGAGGTGGTGTTCGAGGTGCTCAACATCCACGTCGACAGTGCTTCGTCGGTGTGCTCGTGGCTGGACCTGCTGTTCCCCGACCTCGTGCGGCTCACGCTGCAAGGCCTGCACGGGTGCCGCGGTGGCGACTGGACGAAGTCGGTGGAGCGCTTAGAGGGCACGCCATTCACAGCAGCAGTGGAGATGATCTTGGAAGCGCTCCGCATGCACTGCACAAAGGTTGTGGAACTTGTTGTCGGGAACGAAGTTTTTGAGGTTGTGAAGGGTGCGCATTGAATATTTCAGCGCGTATACCTACCAAACAGGAAAAAAATATGTCCCAAGCTGGTTTAGACGCAAAAACTCAGTTGTTGGGAGCTTTCAGATTCTTCCTCTGTTGCCGTACCGAATAGAACGGCAACAAGAATGAAACGCTGGTGGTTACCTCGTTGCGGGTGCATATAGCCACGAAAATGGCTACCCTACAAATTCGACAACTGTGTCCTGGTACCTTGTTCAGATTTGGGTGTTTTCCTGCTGTTTTTTTTTTTTGGTCAGCGTAAATAGAATACCAGCGAGGGTGAGCTATTCCTTTTCTTGCACCGCGTTAATTGATGACATTGTTCCTCGAACTCTATCTTTGTTGCTGGTAGATTCACCGTAGATGTCATGAATATCGGGGACGCTGTAGCGACGTAGCCGGCCTACCAGTGAATTAGAACGAATGAGTATCCCATCTCTTGAGACCAAAAATGTTTGCCGTCTCGCCAAGAACCCCCATGCCAATTCTCCCCGGGCCCCTCATTAGCGGCTAATACATAGTGTATCTCAAGTATACAATAGCGTCTTATCCTCATGTATAAATGCCGCGCTCTTGCCTTGTACGTACGCCTGACTTTGGTTCACCAAGAAAAGCCTCGGGTATCCGAAGCTCCATAACCGAGCGACAGTACAGTCTGGTAGTTTTGGGGGGTTGACATATCGCGAGATTTCTGACGTGCTGCATATGCTGAGGTCTTCAATGTCTACAACATGGGCAAAGTGCCAGGATATTGGCCTAATCCTCGAAGGTGGGATGCCACCTCTACAGAGAGTTGTGCCCAAAGCTTTGGCGTAGACATGAACACGGCGCGCCACAACTGGCAGACCTGTTGCAAACCGGTACAGCCTTGCGCGTCCTACTCGGGTAGTATATGGAGAAATGTCTCAGCCAAAGCTTCAACGCTTCACCTTATCTTTGGCAAGTTCGCCACGACTCGCTTCCAGTCTCTCAATCTCCTGATCAAGGATGATTAATTGTTCATTCAACTTTGATATAAGCTGGATGATGGATCATCGACTGTTAGTGGGCTATGATTCCAAGAGATACGCCCTTTATTGTGGAAGAGTTTTAGTCGTTATGGGGATTTATCATGTATATCGTTAATTATGAGCCAGTCGGCGCCCGCTGCCCTGATCTCACAAAGGCAGCCATCAGATTCGCACTTTTTCAACCTTCGTCCTCAGGAATCCGTGTTTGCCCTACGAAGGGCTCAGCTGCATTGATCAAAATTTCATCATCAAGGTGGAGAATCATTAACCAAGCTAGACGTCTTACATTTAAACGCAACGTTGAGCAACACTGAGTGTTTTGTTAGTCGTCGAGCTTTAGGGTAGGTCAAAACGCGTCAAAGGCGCTTATGTCAGCAACCGCCCTAAGATTTTGTCCAGGCATCGAGGATGGTCTCAGACTATCAACGCAAGTCATGAGCTCTTCAGGAGCATCACCAGGTCCATCTGAATTCGACCCCCCGACGAGGAGTATGTCACGGACAACGAACAGCAGCACACCTGGGACATCTCCTCCCCCACATGAGTACAGTTGCGCTAGCAGCGACGTGTACGACGTAGGTGTGAGTTCATTCATGGTTTGGGACGTGTAACGCTGCTAACATTTGGATAGGTTTTGGATGAAGAGGATAACACGAAAGCGGAGGACACGGAGGACCCAGTATGCGTTATAAGACAAGTATTTTGATTGTATATTCACGCGTCTCCAGGAAACCGCCCGACGCCTCAAGCGGCTGCAATTTGTGCTGGATAAGTCAGCTGTTTACTCCCAAATTCTCAAGCAACGTATGGACCAGGACAAGGCTAATCAATTAGCCGCGCAGGTTGCTGCCCGGGCAAAAGCAAAAGCCCAGTCAGCGCGTCACGTTTCTGTCAAGGGAAGGAAGCGCATGCGCATTGACAGTGATTCTGAAGATGAATCAGCTGGTAAGCGCAAAAAGGGCGCGAACGGGGAACCCCTTCCTCAAGACGATGATGCTCCTGTATTTGAGCAGCCGAAGCTTATAACAGGCGCAACCTTGAAGGGTTACCAACTCGAGGGCCTGCAGTGGATGGTGTCTCTTGATCAAAACGGAATTTCTGGGATCCTCGGTATGCATGCTTTCCTTCTCTCGAGTGATCACGACTAAGCGCTAGTTGACGTAGCCGACGAGATGGGTTTGGGCAAGGTCAGTCAACTTCGCTGCCATTTCTATGATGAAGTATTAACCAGGTCAGACTTTGCAAACAATCGCGTTCAGTGCCTATCTCCGAGAGCATGGTAATTCACGACCATTTTTGGTTGTATGTCCTTTGAGTGTTCTGCATAATTGGGTCGACGAATATAAGAAATTTGCTCCATCTGTGGGTCTTTTTACAGTCGTCGTTTGTTGCACATGTTGACGGCAGATTAGATACCGGTGTGTATGTACCATGGTCCACCAGAGGAACGTGCCGAACTCCGTCGAACAGTCATGGCATTGCCTGGTAGTCGAGCTAAAGCTAACGTTAAAGTCAAGAAGGCGAAGCCAAGAAAAACCTCGAAATCAGCTGGCAAGATGAAGTCAAAAGTCAAAAGCAAGATGGCTATAGCTCAACCGTCTGGTTCCTTGAGGCGAAGCAGCCGAGCATCGCACCAAAATACTAAGTATCGCCGCGATACGGATGAGGAAAGTGACGCTGATGATGAGTACAAGGATAATGAAGACCGTGGCGATGTTGAAGATGGAGATGAGATGGATACCGATCCTGTGGAAGCAGAATCGAATGAATTCCACGGTTTAGATGAGGCTCAAGAAACCATTTCCGAATTTCCCATTGTTTTGACGACATATGAGATGATTATCAGGGATCGAATTCCGCTCTCCCGCTATGACTGGGGATACATCGTTGTTGACGAGGGACACCGCTTGAAAAATCTCGATTGCAAGCTCATGCAAGAAATCAAGAAATATCGCAGCGCGGGAAGAATGATTTTGACTGGGACACCCTTGCATGTAAGGATATGCTCTCTCTACTGTTGCGAAGGTGGACTGATGGGAAGCAACGACTTGTAGAACAACTTAGCTGAGCTGTGGTCGCTTCTTAATTTCATCTTGCCTGACATCTTCAACGATGTGGATGCTTTCCAAGAATGGTGAGCGCGTTGTCCCCTGATTTCTGACCTCGATCTTACTATCAGAGCAGGTTCAATTTGCCTACCCTACAATCGTCACTTCCCACAACCAAATCTTCCCAAATCATCTCATCCCTTCATGCAATTCTCAAACCCTTCCTTTTGCGTCGCCTGAAGGTAGATGTGGAGACAAACCTCCCACCGAAGAAAGAATACGTTCTCTACGCACCGCTGAGTGTACAACAGCGTGAGGCATACGAAAGCGTTTTGGGAGGCGAGATTAGACAATGGCTGATTAAAGGTGGGGCGGGGAGTGAGGGCTGGAAGCGTGCGCTGCAAAAGGAGGAAGATGATAAGCAGCAAGCTCATGATGAGCAGAAGGAAGCGAACGAGCGTGATGCCCTTGCAGAAGAGAAGAAAGGTGGCAAGAGACGATCCAGACGCCATAGGCAGAAGAAAAGTTATGCTGTTGATGGTGACGATGAAGAGTACTTTGACATGGTCGAGCGGGGAGAAGTTGATCAGCGTGGTGTCAAGGTGATAGCAAAGAATGAGGCAGAATCCAAGATAGGCATGGATTTCCAGATGAGGTCTAAAGGTTCGCTCTTCGTTTAAATGTGTCCTTTGGACAGCAACAAAGGACAGCAATTGATTTTTTTTCCCTCTAGTCAAGCAGATCAATAATATGAAGCTCCAGAATGTGGTCATGCAGCTGCGTAAGGTTTGCTCGCATCCTTTCCTATTCGACTGGCCGGTGGACGAGGAGACCCTTCAACCTGTGTTGGGCGAAGAGCTCATCAATTCGAGTGGAAAGATGATGGTTCTTGATCGGCTCTTGAGAGAGCTGTTCGCGAGAGGGCATAAAGTCCTCTTGTTCAGCCAGTTTACCACGATGCTGGATATCATTGAAGTATGTACTCTGCCACATTGATCCAGGCGGTTGCTTATTTGGCCGTGCAGGACTGGGCGACTGATTTCATGGGCTGGAACATATGTCGGATCGATGGATCGACAGGTCCGCTGCAGCGTCGTGATGAAATGAACCGCTTTCAGACTGCAGGGGATGCGCCTGATGCACCGCGGTTGTTTTTACTTAGTACCCGTGCAGGTGGGCTGGGTATCAATCTTGTCGCAGCAGATACAGTTATCTTCTATGATCAGGATTGGGTAGGTTTACATCCCATCCTTGCACAGTATCGGCAACTTTAATATGTTTTTACAGAACCCACAAATGGATGCACAAGCTCAGGATCGTGCGCATAGGATAGGTCAGACAAAACCTGTCCTTATTTTCCGACTTGTAAGTGCGCATACGATTGAGACAAAGATCATGCAACGTGCCACCGAGAAACGTAAATTGGAGGCTCTTGTCATCGCGAAAGGTATACCACCCTATATATCACGAGACGCGCAGAGAACTAAAGCCATCCTTCTTTATAGGCAAATTCAAAACGCCTGCTGCGGCTGCGAGCCAAAAGAAGGAGACAATAGCTGAGATGGCGGCATCTCTGCTGCGACTAGAAGAGGAGAAGATTGATGTGGTACCCAATACAGTAGAGGGTAAGAAGAGCGTACTAAGCGATGAAGACTTGGAAGTACTACTGGACCGCAGCGACCATGTGTTCAGTGAACGCG
>JASFDG010000215.1:22296-33059 GCA_036937095.1 Phaeolepiota aurea
GGATTACCATGACGAGAAAACAAACACAAACAGGCAGAAATTTCAACCAACAACGTTTCAACCGTGATCAGGCCATTCCATCCCTTTGGTTGTCAGCGTATCTCAAGTGCTAGGGGTCTAATTAGCTGGTTTCCGTCGCCTCAGGCAACACCATCGAGCCAGCAACGGCTCAATAGCTCCGATGACTTTGGATTAGGCTGACAAACACGTCAGACGTGTCGTCTTAGCGGGCCTTTGAGAAGCTCTGCTCTGTTATTCCTCTTGATGTGCAAGGATTATGTGCTATGAAACTCCTTGCTTGTGCTTTTGCTCAGGCCCCCCCAGAAATGCCTCGAACGTAAATACTAAAGGCACTGTGCCTGATTCCCTCGGGATAAGCGTTTTGCCGTTTTTTATACCACCGGCGCAGGAAAACCTGATCCCATCGGCGAAGGATGGAAGCATAAAATTAAGCTCTGGAACTGGCTTCGAACTATTACCTTGTATCCTTCCGATGGCAGGCCGCTTGGTGCATCGTGAAATCAACGAATGGTGGTAATGCCGACATTGGGTGATTAACGAATATCGCTGAACTTGAAAAATAAAAGAATTGCATGATAATTCCATCGCTGCGATCCGAGACACTCAAATAGCCATCCACCCAAGCCGCTTCAACTTAACCTTCAACCACCATCTCCCCATTCACAATGGCGTCTCTTTTAGAAGATACCCTCTTAGACGCGTTCCAGAATCTGGCTCGTGGCGACGCCATAAGCAACGAGGCCGTTGTATGTGGCAGCGAGAAATGGACTTATGGTGATCTAGACGTTGTGTCCTCTGGCCTCGCTATACAATTTAAAAACGCTTTTGGTCCGCGACCAGTCATCGCCATTGTCAGCGAGAACGACCCGTACGTTCTTGCAGCTTTAATCGCCATTTGGAAGCTCGGCGGGGTCGCCGCTCCTCTTGATCATCACACGCCTGACGAACTTCTAAAATGTATGCTGTCTATTGTTAAGCCACATGCTGTCATCGTGCCATCGAGTGACCACCGAACCCAGGTGGCTATTCAAGGTCAGCGCCATCCATGTTTTTAATAGTACTTGTTTAATCACCCCGCTACTTAGATGTTGGAGCCACCTGTCTTGCGTTTAATCCACAGGAATCCTCTATCACGGCTCTTAGTCAGCGGTTTCTCGCCACCCCTGCAGAGCTTTCCGCTTTGTCCTATCCACGTCCGTCACCAGATGACTGCGCGGTTTACCTGTACACTTCCTCTGCATCATCGATTGCGAATCTTAAATGTGTACCGTTGACACACCGAAACCTATTCCTTTCCAGTGCCTCACGCCTCGCTTGGTGGAAGAAAACCTGGCCTGCGAAAGACTTCACCCAACTGCGAGTGTTGGGATGGTCGCCCTGGTCCCATGCCATTGGGTTATCGCATGATCTTGGTGCCGCATTGCTTATGACCGCTGGATGTTACATCTTTGGCCTTGTACCCTCCACTTATTCAGTTGATACACATCGGTCATCTCAAGCACAAAACCTTGATATCTCCGCGCAATTGTTAGAAGCGGCGATGGAACGAGGACCAACCATTTTCGCGAGTGTTCCTTGGGTCATAGAGGGATTCAGGGAAAAGTGGTCCAATGAGCCCGATACAAAACGTCAAGAGGCGATAGCGAATTCTCTTCGATCCTTTAAAGTATTAGGAGCAGGTGGAGCCGCAACCAACGCAGACTGCACTCAATGGGCCAAGCAACTCGACCTTCCGTTGATTTATGACCTGGGTATGACGGAAGTTGGAGGTCTGTAGCCAAAGCAATTAGCTTTCGATATCTTATAAAACCTTTCCACAGGAGCGTTGTTCCACGCCACTTGCCATGAACCAGCAGGGTATTCAGCGGAAGAATGCATGGTTTCTGGTAGCGAAATTACTCTTGTTGATGATTCTGGTCAACCAAGCACTTATGGTACGTGCACCTGCAGCAGATTTCATGCAACTCTCTCACGTAGATCCCGCATAGGCGAACTTCAAATCACCAGTAATGTGATACCCAAGGGGTATTTAAACCTTCAAAGCCCCTCGTTTAGTACCAATACGGCTGGGATCGTAACTTTTTGTAGTGGAGATATATATAGGCGTACCCCGGAAGGTCGCCTCTTGTGGAAGGGTCGGAAGGAGGATTTCATTCAAGTTAGTTGTCCTCATCTCTTTCCCCATGCTTCACCGTATACTAACTGCGCACTCAGATGTCATCAGGCGAAAGCCTCGATCCGCGCGAGGTGGAGGCCGCGCTGAATAAATCCCCACTCATCGAGCGCAGTTGCGTTGTGGGGAATAATTTCCTTCGCGGCCCGGCTCAGTTTATCTGTGCGATCGTTGAATTGAAAGAAGCCATCCCCGTCAAAAACCACTCATCCGAGTTGGCCCAATCACTTGCCGCAGTGAATCGTTCTCTTTCCCCTCCCCTGCGTATCGCGTGGTCGAGGGTAATGGTTCTCCAGGGAGGGCGACACATACCTACGACAAGCAAAGGAGCAGTTTTTCGGAAGAAAATCGAGGACATGTTTGGGAGCGAATTGATATCTCATTTAGCTCAAGAGGTCGTTACGGGCCCCGTTGAAGCGCTTGGATCCCTAGAGCGATCGAAAGAAGCCATTGAGGCCATCGTTTCAACCATTGTTTCAGAAGTTTTGAAGATTTCGGCAAATTTACTTAGCACGAATGCTCACTCTACATTTGCGGAGGTATTTAATTATCCCCTCTCTCAATCATGTAGAGTCTGATCTGTTTCAAGCTGGGAATGGATTCCGCCATGGCCACCTCGATCGTTAACAAGCTGAACCAACGATTCATGCTGAAACTCCCATTGAATACTTGCCACACCTTTATCGACCTTGTTTCGCTCACTATGGCCGTCTGTGCCGAACTGGGCTTAGCCGACCATGTCAACCACGCTGGTCCACACCAGGCCGCGAGTCGAAAGGCCAGTGATGTCGAAGAGGTGGTGATTGTTGGACAGGCTCTTAGGCTCCCGGGGGATATTAATACACCAGAGTCGTTTTGGAAAGCCCTCGTCGACAGGCGCACGGACGTTTTTACTTCTGTCCCTCCTAGCAGATGGGACCACGCAAGTTTCTATCGGGGCCCATCCACGTCATCACCACCCGAGCCGTGTGATATCACTTTTGATAAGGCTGGCTTCGTGGAGATAGAACAATTCGACAATTCATTTTTCGGAATATCATCTGCCGAGGCCTTACATATTGTTCCAGCTGTCCGCTTAACACTGGAGACTGCGTTTGAAGCATTAGATAACGCGAATATCTCACCCTCTCAAGTTAAAGGAACAAATATGGGCGTATATATCGCGACAGGGGTGGATGAAGGCTATAATAAGCTCCTACTACTCGATAAAGGTTTTGGTGGTGCGCTCTCCTCATGCTACCTCTCCGAATATCTATTCAATCGCAGATAGCATACACACGGTTTTACGGAACAGGAGTGGCGATCAGCACGGCTTGCGGAAGACTCAGCTAGTCGGTCCCCTGCTTATTATATTAACATTGACTTATGCGTTGCAGCCTCCTTGACACCCACGGCCCATCTATAACCATCGATACCGCATGCAGCTCGAGTCTTGTGGCTCTTGACCATGGTATTTTCTAGACCTATCACGATTATTGGTGCTAATGCGCTTCCAGCTGTCCAATTCATCGAATCCGGGCAAGGCGAGTCAGCTATCGTTTGCGGTGTAAACACGCACACATGGTCAGTACGAAATCAGTTTAAGAGGAAATATTGTAACATGTCTTTTAAACCTGTTAGGCCTGGCACATTTGGGTAAGACAACTCGAGGAATTCAACAGGGATGACTTAGAACCTTGATTCGATAGGTTCTTATCTGCCCAAAAAATGACCTCAATCAATTCTAGATGTGCAACATTCACGACCGAAGCGGATGGGTATGTTACTTCATAATTTGATGTTACCTACCCACCCCATGAATGACATCTATGACAGATATGGCGCTTCGGAGGGTGCTGCCGCGGTAATCCTGAAGTCTCGAACCGCAGCTCTCCGTGATGGCGATACTATCCTTGCTGTGGTTAAGGCAACGGACGTCAAGCACGATGGTAGATCTCAAGGACTGGTGGCTCCAAATGTCAATGCCCAAATTGCTATGCAACGAGCTCTCCTCCAGAAGGCTTCGCTATCCCCAACCCACATCGAGTATGTACCCTCAGTGGCCACAGAGTATTGCTCTTTACTCAAGACTTCATAGTTTCATAGAAACGCATGGAACTGGTATGCAGTCACCTTCTAAGAACACGCAGTCTCTCACTCTTTTCATAAACAGGCACAAGCCTTGGTGACCTTATTGAAACTCAGGCTATCAACGAGGTTTTCAAGAAGTCGCATGTCGAGAAACAACCTCTCCTTATTGCCGCATCAAAAACCTGCGTAGGTCACACGGAAATTGCAGCGGGGCTGGTGGGCGTGCTTGCCGCCTTGGCTTCATTACTCCACGGGTCAGTTCCTGGCCTGGTGCATCTAAACCAGGACAATATCAATCCGTCCATTGATTGTGAGGCGATTCCGATGAGAATCCCATACGAAGAGGTCTCGCTGCGCGAGGTGTCCGATCGAGACGATCCAATCCGAGCCCTTGTCTTGTAAGCGGTTATCCTACTCTGGTGATCCAAATTGATCGTATATGCTTCAGGGCGAATGGGTTTGCAGGAACCAATGCAGGGGTCATCCTTGAGGGACATGTCGCAAGCAAGCCGGCCGATCCCATTCCTGTTTCCGGACCGCAGCCCTCTTTGTTCGTGCTCAGTGCCAAGACCCCCCCGGGCTTGATCCAAAGTGTCCGAAATTATCTTGAAATGTGCAAGGATGCCCCTTCGACGGCTTTTCAATCTATTGCCTATACTTCTTGTGTAGGTCGTGAGCACTATCGGTGCCGATTCGCCTGCGTTGCAAGCGGGATGCAGGATCTGATATATCAACTGGAGGACTTCCTGTCATCTCCACCGGAGGCTAAACACCTTCCCCAAGGGACTCGTCTGCTTCTTGCCTTCCCTGGCCAGGGGTCACAGTTTCAAAGCATGGCCCGGGACCTATCACTAGCATATTCTGGCTTTCGCTCGATCGCAGAAGACGCAAGTACTAAGGCTTCGTTGGTCACTGGTCTTCCGATCTGGTCCCTCCTGTTTGACGAGAGCAGCCCCAATGGTGTTGCTATTGATCAGAGCGAGATTGCTCAGATCTGCATATTTGTTTACCAGTATTCAATGTGTAAATGGTTGGAAACCATCGGCATACTTCCACAGGCCGTTCTTGGGCACAGCCTTGGGGAAATCGCTGCTGCTGGTGAGGCTAACCGCATATATCTTTTGGATTCTACCTCTGACTTCTCATCATTAACAGTAATCGCTGGTGCATTCACCTACGAAGTCGGATTAAGTTTCGTAGCCCAACGGGCCCAGCTCTTACGTGCGGAAGCTTCATCCCCGGCTGGCATGGCTGCTATCGCTGCCAGCGAGGATTCTATCGCTCGCCAAATTCGTACCCTTGGTCTGGAGGGGCGCGCTGTGATTGCAGTATTTAATGGTTTGCGAAGTCATACAGTCTCCGGCGACAGAGAAGCCATTGACAAATTGGTCTCTGCGGTGAAAGCGGATGGTGTTCGCGCCACGAAACTAAACATCGACCAAGGTTGCATGCATCCTATCGCTTCTTCGTTTTGCTGATTTTATTCTTTAAATTAGGATTTCACAGTCATTGTATATCTGCGGCCCTGCCTGCTCTCGAAGACTGGCTCAACGATCACAAATCTGACTTCCAGCCTCTGAGATTGCCCATGTTCTCTACGGCTCTGGGATCTGAAGTGCCGAAAAGTCAGCTGCTTGACCCTCAATATTGGGTAGGCATTCCTGAATAAAGAACTTGAGACTTGCCTGAGTTTCCATTCCAGGTCCAACATGCCCGAAACCCTGTCCAGTTCATGCAAGCAGCCAAACATGCCACCACAGCGAACGTGGTTGATGCCATCCTTGACATCGGGCCTCAACCAACAATTTGGACCGCCCTGCAAAGTCCAGAATACGCCTCAAAAGTGACCCTCTCGACTGCTGGGAAGCGCGATAAAAACCAAGAAGTTTTCCTACTCAAGGCGATTGCGACACTTTTTGAGAACGGTTTTTCACCCAATTTGAAGTCTCTTTTCACCCAAAAACCGATCAGGCCCCAGAAATACAACCTTCCGACGTATCCCTTCCAGCGTCAACGTCATTACCCTTCATATATAGCTTCGCGCAAGAGAACTCCTTGTCTGGAGGGGGGCGCAGGTACACCAGCACATATTGCCGTTCAAGTTCCTGAATTCGTTGTCGATCAAGCCCTCTGTGATATGCTTGACGAGCACCGCATCGAGGGACGCCGTGTACTTCCAGGGGCAGCATCAGTCGATTTCTTTGCAAAACTTAGCCCCGCTCGGAATGTCCAGAGCATTCGATTCCACCAGCCACTCGTTTTAGAAACACCGACCAAGGAAGTTCATGGAGAGCTTGGCCAACAAAACCAATTCACCTTGTTTCAAAACGGCAATCAAGGTAACAAAATCTGCTCCGGAGTCCTCGGTCAAGGGGGCAATCAGATCGCGCGTCGCTCAGCAGCCAATTCGCATCCCCTTCGGACACTCTCACACGATGAGGTTTATGAATGCTTTAACAATGTGCAATTTGGGCGGGCCTTCCGCAATATCCGAGATATCAAGATCTGGGACGACCGTGCGGATGGAAATGTGCACATCGAGCCATCTAAATATCCAGCGCAAGACCGAATTCGTACGCTGGACTCTTGCCTGCACATGTTTGGCGCAGTTGCATTGAAAGAGGTACCGCGTGTGGCTGAGATGGAAGGGGCCTTTCTTCCAACCTCGTTGGAAGATTTCACACTCTATTCAGATGCATTCCCAGCAGATTTTGTTTGCCGGTATCACCTCCCTATCGAAATCGGCCGCAATCACCAGGTTCTGACTGTTGCATTTGAGGTGCTCTCACCCGAAGGCGAGCTCTTGGCGTCCTGCAAGAAATATTCAGTGGCATTCATTCCTACCGGAGTCGCGATTCAAGAAAACGGAGACCCCGTTTCTAAATCTTGGATGGTAAACACTTGGATCGAAAGGCGCCTATCTGTGTCACCCCCAGCGGGGCCAAGGCCCGAAGCACTCTTGTTTGTTAGCTTTGGATCTGAATCACGTTTGCTCCCCCTCGTCGATAAGTTAGCCTCCACCTCTATCGTCATTGAAATGCAGAGTCATGGAGGCAACCCCCAAACAAACCCAATGCATACGCAACCGGAGCTTGCCGATCCTATAACAGGTTTAGATGAACGCATCGCAGGGGCCGAGTTGATCATCATGGTGGACCTAACGAACACCACCAGTTTACAACCGGAAAGCGCAGGATTTTTAACAACTTGTCACGCCATCCTAGCTTTGATGAAATCACTGATGAGCCGTAGATTGCGCATCTCGAATCTCCTCATTGTTTCTTCCATGTCGGCCCCTGTTGATGCTAAGGCCGAAGGTGCAACCGTGCCAGTGCCACCTTCTGTCGGCACTGTGATTCAAGGGATGCTACGGGTCTTCCGTCGGGAAACCAACATACATGCATGGGGCCTCGACTTGCCTGAGCTCAGCCGGACTGACGATTCAATGATGCAGAGCATCATTACGACTGAGTTGCATGCAAAATTGAAAGGTTTCACCCTTGACTCCATCGTTGCTTATCGAAGGAAACAGGGCGGTGATACCTTGATGCGCCTTGTCCCTGTCATGACAGGAGCAAAACCTCCCTTAAAGTCGAGCACGGTCTCTGGAACCACAGTCATTATTGGTATGGGGAGCATCGGGAATGCATTGGCATCTTCGCTCGTCGCCGGTGGGCAGAGCAACGTTGTCTTCGTCGGCCGAAGGTCTGCTGAAGACCCAGCAGTCAGTACTATCGTGATTTTTCGTGCAGCTATGCAACTAAACGTGATTTTCACCAGGTTCGGGAAGGTTTAGGATGGGTTCAAGGTGAAGCCGAGAGCCACGTTGCATATGTCCAGGCAGATGCAAGCGACATGCACGCGCTTGAGAATGCTTTCAACGACATTGAAAAACGCTTTGGTTCTATCCAGAACATCGTCCATACGGCCGCTGTTGTCAGCGATGCAGCCATCAATACTGTCAGCACGTCAAAATTCGAGGCCGTTCTTCGTCCCAAAGTTTCAGGAGCTTGGAATCTCCACCTCCTCAGCGAGAAGTTGAAGCTTCCATTAAAGTCATTTGTACTTCTCAGTAGTGTTCAGTAAGTCCAGACACGAGACGAATCCACCGGAAGAAACTCATCTCGAAATGTAGAGTCATCCTTGGTAATCCGGGACAGGTGGCTTATGTGGCCGGAAATTCGTTCATGGATGCTCTGTGTGCTTATCGCCACAACGTTGGCCTCCCTGCCACGTCATTACAGTTGGGTGCATGGGAATCGAAGCTCATCGAAGGCGTTGATCTATCTAAAGCCTTCGATCTTTTGACGCCACACAAAGAGGGCATACCTTTGATCCTTCAAGCTATGATGGTGCCGATCCCGGTGCAGGTCATCGCTAACTGGAACGTTGCACGGCTCTCATCAACCCCAGCATATTCGAAAGACCCCTTTTTCGCAGAGCTGTTGGCGCATACCGCGCCTGTGGATCCGTTACACGCGAAGGCGAAGAAGAGTAAGTCGGAGGCAACAGCCCTGGTTACGAGTATCCTACGTGGAGTCTTGGAACTTAGGCCCACGGAAGATTTGGGTCAGTCCTTTTAGTCGTGTACGAGCAGAATACTAATGAACCAATGAATTAGATTTGGCCGAGTGCCTGACGTCCTGCGGAATCGATTCAATTTCGTTTGCCCAGATACGTGGACGAATTCTAAAGGAATTGGACGTCGATGTACCAATGGTATATCTGTCTGAGACCTTCTCCATAAACGACATGCTGGCCAACATACTAGAGAACTTGTGATACTTCGTTGGATGGACTTTTGTAAACGGTATGGGCGCCTTAATTCCGGGAATTGTATAGATAAATACATTCGCTATTTGAGATTCTTGTGGGACTTTATTATAACACTTTGTGACAAGCAATACAACGACACAATCAACTCTTTATTTATATGATGCATTGAGCCATAGAATGTGTTGCGCATTTTATGATACGACTCAACGGTTGGCTCAACAACATAACGCCTGGCTGGACCGCTATTACTCTGCGATCGCCCCACGCTCGCCCTCACCATTTGTCCTAAGGTTGTAGCACATTCTGTTTACAACCACGTTGTAGGGCTTACTCGCCCTCACAGGGCCGCTCGAGCTCTTATCACAAAACATCGTCTCAGGATTCCTCCACCTTCTGAATTCCGTGGTCTACCGGCCTTTTCTGGGATTTGGATTCGCAATCAGCGCCGAATGCTATGGATCGTCACCAGCACCACGGATGATTACTATTCGACTGTACGTGATTGCAAAGCGCCTTGGTATCAGTGGACGCCAGGTCCACCGTCGGGCACGTTCTCTTTTTTTTCTTTCTTTTTTCTCCTTAGTCGTCAATCTTGGTCGGCCTCACGCTCAATACTCCGCAATGGCCTTTCTAACAGTACCAATCTATTCCCTATGTTTTGAGTATGCAGGACTGACTGGGGAGCGGGTACGGCAGTGAGCAGACCTTGGGGAGTCCGGCAACTCCTACATCCTACGCTTAAGGGTCGTGCTCAAAGCTCGATTTGGTTGCCAGTGGGCTCTCTATGGAATTGGGCCTCTCTAGCATAGCGGCATACTGATTCAGGGTGAGAAGCGCTAGGTTACGTTTACTTTTGAGGGGGAGCGATTCTAGATTTGTCGTCTCGTCGGACTGTCATGTAATCACCGATGTTTCTTGTTCGGGCCCTAATATATTCAAGTCGTAATTCTGGTGATAACAAGGACCTGATTTATTATTCAATATAGACAAGCGTTGCAATTTGTGGGTGCTGGTCTCTTTCGGGGGTGCCAACGCGACCCGTTTCTATGGTGTGTGATTCGCGGACTTCATGTCAGTACAGCCTTCCGATCCCATTTAATTACAATGCCCACCGTCACCCACGTTACCAATGGGCTTAACAGGCCTAGGCCTAGGGATCGGAGCTGTTGACCCACCGATGCTACCGTTGTTAAAGGTTGTTAATCAGAGCTGCGTGGTACTGATTCGGACAGATGTTGGACCCCGAGATTTGGTACTGATGTGTGCACCAAGCCAGCGCAATGTTGAACGGATTTAGCACTTCTTGCTGCCTTGTTGGCCTAACTATATTCGTTGTTATTTATATAAGTACACAAGGGGGGACTTCTCTCAAACCATCGAGCAGTAAGCATTCAGATAGGTGATATTACGCAGACGAGTATTGTCCAGATAGTCGCTCGTAACCCCGACCTATCATATATAGATCGGAAGGGTCGGGTTGAGCCCATGCCACTCAGGGCCCGTCACAAATTCTTTATCGTCGATAAGGAAATCCTGGGTAAATTTGAATTAGTCATTTTAAAAATACTTTTTCTGCTGGAGGTACGTACGAGGGGACATTCCACAATAGCCCCTTTAACCTCATTCAAGCGTTTCTTGGCGCGCTCGAGTGATATTCCTGGCGCTATATGGCCCGGCTTAATTTTCGGCACATAATTCTGTCAACACAAAAAATGATTATGAG
>JASFDG010000216.1:0-30277 GCA_036937095.1 Phaeolepiota aurea
TCTCAATTGGGTGAATCGACCATCTCCATCTCCAAATGAAAGCCCACTCCTGTTGTGTGCTGTCAGTGTTTCTTGGCAAACCCTTGCACTTTCAAGTCCAGTCCTGTGGTCCCAAATCAGTTTAGGTGGTCGCGGTATACAAACTGACTTGCTGGAACTCTGGCTTCAACGATCGAAGAACCGCCTGCTCTCTTTCTACGTGCCTTTCGGAACTCAGGCAAGTCCTGGGCGATGCAACGTGGTTAGGGATAACTTGGCACGATTATTTCGGCGTGTCCACCGCTGGGAAGCGGTGCACATCTCACTGAATAAGGACCTTGCCATATATTTCATATCACTAATGAACATAAAAGGACCCGCCCCCAGGCTTCATACTCTCGACATCAGAACCTATGGTGGACCCCTTGGCTGGCAAAGTGATGCTTGCAATCTGGGGCAACTAACAATCACATCGCGTGAGTTTCCCCAACTCCGAACGCTCAACTTGATTTTGCATGCCGCTCTCCCTTGGTCAAGCCCTTGTGTACCCCCATATTCTCAATTGCGAAACCTTATACTAGGATGTCGACTCTTCCACTCCGAGGTTTTCTGGATAATGTCCTGCTGTTATAATGCTGTAGAAATCATACTCTTCGACATCGAGGATGCCACCCCACTTGAACTTGACCTCAATCCCTCAGTCGGAGTCAGACTGGAGCACTTGCAGAACCTTACTCTCAGTGGTCGTACCTTTCATTCAGCCCTGTTACTCCCACACTTGATTCTGCCTTCCCTCCGCAATCTTCAGGTATTAGAAGGAGCTCAACCCCTTGGGCCTTCCGCGAGCGCATCAGCATTCGAAGCGTGCTATAGGGGTTCCTCCTTTCGACTTGAAAGCCTAGTCATCCAGAGCATGAATGCTTCCCGGGAAGGAATCAAGGAATACCTACAGATGTCGTTTGTTCAAGCCATTCCAACGTTCATAATACAAGCAGAACTAGTATCTGTGCCTACCATCATAATCAGGATGTGGGTTGCGGATCCGAATGTTGATTCGGCTCTACTTTCTCGGATAGTTGTTTCGCATACACACCGTCTTATTGGTTGGAGCACTCGAGGTGCTCCGGAATCCCTTGGCGAATGTTAGACCCTTGGATAGCAATGTTGCATTTTGACCAGCCTTATGATATCGTGTATTGCTGATGCAATGTGTGACTTTTAACAAAAGGGACAGCCCATGGTTTCTTTTTGTGAAAATGATGTTGCAAGTATGGTTGCGGGAAAATACTAATTTCATTAACGGCATCATTAAAAGCAATTTCGCCAAGAAAGCAAAGTATCGCCGAGCCAACTGACAACAGCCAAAATATTGAACGGATTTGGTTGGCAGCTAAAGGACTTACAATTTAGTTATAAAGATGGTGCGACTCAGGCCCCCTCCAGGCGTGCTTTCACCGGGCTCAAGCTGAAAGTGTTCCAAAAATTCCTCGAGTCCAAAGCCCTGCCCAGCGACCTGATATAGCGTGGCGGAGCACGTATGTTTTCTTTAGCTAGAACACGGGATTGAAGCGGGGGGTTGGTGGTGTCGAGGGTAGCATCGGTAACTGTGGTCTAGAACGTCTCCTTAGTCTGTAAATGACCTACCACCTGCTCTCACCAGCCGTTTCCATCTCAATATGTCCGCCTGCTAGGGTTGTCAACTTTCGCTTGATGTGTTCCCTTTCCTTCTCGTCCTCGACACGCTTCCCAAAGTCTCAGGGCTATCATCCACTCTCCCAACGAAAAAATACGCCTTATTAGAACGAAATAATGTTGTCATCGTGTCACTCTGAGGTATCAGGGTCTATTCTGAGGCTGATCACGGTGGGATGGATTTGGGTCTTTTTTGGTTCGTTGATGATGTGAATGAGTAGTGCAAGGCCGCAACCCACCAGCGGTAGTGCGGAAAGGTAGCTACCCTGCCATGTACAGATGGCGCAATACGTTTATAAGCTGAATTGTCTTGCTCTGAGGGGGAGAAGAATGAGCATGCATTGAGTTAAATAAGGAAGGAGTAGAAAGAGTGCCGCGCCCGACGAACCTGCGAGACGGGGGCGAATTCTTTGCCCAAGAGTCACGTGAACTTACTCACTACCTAGTTTCGTGTACCTTCCTTATTCTTTACACTACACTACCTATTTACATACGCTACTGTCGTTCGGCCCCACTCGGCCACCCTCCAGTCTTTTCACCCACCCACCCCCCCTTGATAATATCACCATTTTTCAATCAGACGACGAACCCGAGCAAGGCCAGATGGGTGACCCGTCGGCGTCCCCGCGCGGCCTTGTGACCTGGCTCTGGCCACTGGCCAACTCTCCCACACCCATCCACAACGGGTCGCGTCTATTAACAAACACTATTGACTCGCCAGGACGAAGATACCAAATTACTTATCAGTCGGTGTTGAACCTCAGTTGAAGCCGAAGGACCATCGACACTGGCTCTAACTCATTCCTATACTTCGTGTCAGGATGATCTCTCTGGAGAATACTTACACTAATGAGCTAGCAAAATGATCATCGAGGAGACCTGTTGGGTGAACATTGGGAAACGGGAACAAGTAACACCCCTTGACCGTAACCATGATCACACTCCCTGCTGAACTCCCCCTACATTCAGGAGTGCATGTACACCACGATTCCAACAATCTGCCTAAACGCATCCCGATCCCAAGAGATTGATCTACGCCAGGATCCTGGAATATATGATGCTGGCTGGGTCTTCAGATGAAGCCCGTGAAGCAGTTGCTCGAGAAGTCCTCTCCTGTGCGGATGGAGATGCCTTGGCACTTAATGGAAAGATGCACTTACATGCGTGCATATAAGCTTCTACTCGACAGTCCTCGTCTTTCCCTTCTTTCGTAATTCGCCGCCTCCCCTGTCTTTTCTAAGGCCTTGATTTGGGACGGCTTTCGCTGCGTTGTCGCGGGATTCTATGAAATTTCTTTAGTTGAAAATAAAGAGCTGGAGAAAATGACTGATGAAGAGGGTGGGACCTTGATCGCGACGAATTGTGCACATATCTTCGCAGAACCCACCAACAAGGATATTTCCGGTGCCAAAGAGGGCAGTAGCAAAAGGCGCTTCTCCTATTCCAGTTGATTTCTGTATGCTTATCGGGGGGCGCAGAATCACTTCGCCGCTTCCATATGGGCTGTCATGGATCGGTTTGGCTACAAACGGGTTCCTTCCGACCTCAACGGCAACAAGGTCCATCGTCTGGAAAAAGTTCTGACATTGGGTGTTGATGTGCAGTGTTGTTTGATGAATTGAAGCTTTGGATTGAGCTTACAGTGCGTGATTCATTATACGAGTTTCGTTGCGCTTGAACTGAAAGTTCCAGGGCACACCCGATACCTACAAGCTCACGGCACCGAGTCCAAGATATATCGCCCCACATTATAAGACTATTGTGACATTTACGACTCCTGATCCCAAGAACCTTCTACTTCCATCACCAGAATACCTCAATATTCACGCCGCATAGAGTCGCCCACCTGTCGGGAGCTGGCGAGCATATTGACAAAGTCTTGAGGGAGCTCGAAGATACCAAAGTTTTATCCAACGACGGCGCTTCTGCAGAGGCACGTGAACATGCCCCCCTTCCTTTAAGTCAGCAAATCCGAGTCTTCTGAGGACGTCAGTTTCAACGTTTGGCGACGCTCACGGACAGCCATGCCATCCTGACTCACGACTATCTTCGGGATCAGGTCATTTGAGTAATGATATACGCCATATCATGACTAATTCCTGGACTCATTGCTTATTTATAAACCAGCCGCCCCATCTAAAAAAAGGTGCGACCCACGTCCAATGCCCTTTTGTTATTCTGATTGAACCACCCAACCTTTGCCTATCACTCGAAGCCGCCGCCGCCATGTCGCAAAAAGCGCTTTTCCTCAACGCCAAGTTCGGAAAATTCGTCCTCGAGACCCGAGACATACTGCAGCCGGGCCCGGGCGAGCTGCTCGTGAGGGTACAGTCTGTAGCGCTTAACCCTGTCGACTGGAAGATCCAGAAGTATGGCTTCATTGAACAGTACCCCACTGTCCTGGGCACGGACATCGCGGGCGACGTTGTGGAGGTCGGAGAAGGCGTTATAGGGTTCTCGAAGGGCGACCGAGTGTACGTCGATGTGGATTTCGCTTTTCCTTTCAAGCAGATTTGTTTAACTTGTATATAGGTTCAGTCAAGGGACGTATACAAAGGATAAGGCTGGATTCCAGCAATTTACGCTCACCGGTGCTGCCACTTCTGCTAAAGTGGGTCATTTTGTGCTTCAGAACGTAGGCGATCATACCACTGACCTTTCGAAGATACCTTCTGAGATAACATATGATGCGGCATCGACGATACCAGTCGCGTTGACGGTAGTCTACGTTGGGCTTTTTAACAAAGAACCATATGGCATAGGACTCCCCCCTCCAATTGGCACTTCTTCTACACGAGCTACGCCGCTAGTCGTCTTCGGAGGGTCAAGCTCAGTTGGCCAATACGGTATGCACACGTCTGTTCCAGATTGGCAGTACTTATATAAACCATGTCAACCTCAGCCATCCAAATCGGGAAACTCGCCGGATTCTCCCCAATCATCACAACATCGTCTCTGAAGCACGCTGACCTCCTCGAATCCCTCGGCGCTACTCATGTGGTCGACAGAAACCTCGACAATGTGGCGCTGCACTCCGGAATAAACGAGGCGGTCAGCGGAGCCCCGATTCGCTACGCCTTCGACGCGATTTCGTCTGCCGAAACACAAAAGCTTGGGATAGATATTCTCGCCTCTGGTGGATTCCTTGTTCTCGTCCTGCCATTCGACGAAACACTGGGCAGGCCGGCCGATAAAACTGTTGTATCTGCCTTAGGTGCTCATGCGCTTCCGCATAACTTTGAACTGCTCGCAGAGATGTACAAACATCTCCCAAATTGGTTGTCGCAGGGGGTGCTGCGCGTAAGTCATCATACACATATATATAAAGCCTCAGCTGATAGAAGGTGTATCGTACCCTAGCCAAATAGCGCTGAAGTTCTCCCTAATGGGTTGGGAGGGATTGTGGGTGGGTTGGCGAGGTTACGAGATAATCAAGTTTCCGGACAGAAACTTGTTGCACGCCCGCAAGAAACTCTTTAACCGTTTTCTGGTAATGCTTTGTCACTAAAATCAACAAGTATGGACCATGTCGAAACATCGAAACATCGAAAATCGGTTTTAGCGGAGAAAACCTGAGGGGGGAGGGTTGCGTTATATCAAGCTTAAAGGACTCGGGAGGCTCGCCAAATATCCTCCCACACTTCGACCGCCTGACATCACCTGTTAACGTCACAATCACGGCACCTAATCAATATATGAACGTGATACCGATTGCGGCCTCTTTAGCGTGAAGCAAGCGTGAACCTGCGTGCCAACGACAAAGGCCAATTCAAAAATAAATGATTCGATTGGAAGATTGGGACAACAACTTGGTAACATAAAAAGTACATTCAAACCCAGCACAAGAACGACCTCCATTGACACGCTTTCCGCCGGCACTGGCACTCTTCAGAACAAGTAGTTTCCAGTGTAGGAGAAGTAGGGCGGCATAATCCACGGCGTGAGGTTGCTTTCCGTGCTTAACGAAGCACTCCATCCAATTCTAGTCCCTTGGACGACCAAGCGCGGCGCCAGCGATGACAAGGCGTCCGTGCTGGGTCCCATATCCCGAATACTGTTTATAATCTGGTTGGAGACTGCGAAGCCATGTATCCCAACATCAGGAACATTTTGGATGAAGGACATTCCCAGGAAGCCCATGATGGTAGTACGGTAGGCATAATCCTGTGCGATATACAATTTGTCCAATTGGAAGGAGGACGCCTTGTAACATTCTTCGAATGGCGCAGTAGTCGAATTCCTGTGATCTGTATTCTGAAGGATGACGAGACATCGCAGCGAAGGTACGATTAAATGACCCAGGAGCCTTGTGGCTCTCGTCTCTTCGCTGCCAAGCGTTAATGACAGGAGGTTTGGCATCTCCACTTTCGCTTGCAGAGGGCCTGATTCCCTGACTTGGTTGTGGAATTCAACTTCCACAACTGAATGACACTGTGACAGAACTCCGAGGCACTGATCAATCGTGATGCTACAGCCCAGCGAGAGATGTGTCAATTTCGGAAAGGGGATGAAAGAGAAGCGCGTCTCAGCAAAGTCAAACCGCGAATGCCATTTCAACTTCTGCAATTTTGGGAACAAGGTCAGTACGGAAAGAATGCGATCTGCTATATCTCGCCGAGCACGCTCCGAGCGGTGATGAAGATGAAGAGTGTTTATCGCCACAGCGCTGGCTGGAACATTGGCGCCTGTGTCCAACAACTGCAGGAACTGTCTGAAAAGCGAGTCATCGAACGAGAAACTCACATCCTTCCAGCGGTGAGCCTGAAGAAGGAACAGAGAGAAATTATCTTCAACAGCTTTGCGCAGCTTAGGGTCCGGCATGCTTGGCTCTGGGGGTGATATTTGTAAAGAGAGGGGACAGTTTTGGGACCGTTGAAGCCCGAGCTCAATCAAGGCCGTTCGCCGAGCGCTAGCAGAAGGTCCTCCAGAAATTTGCGACCATAGGGCTGGTATGGCGATGGCGAGGCTTCTCCAATGGCTACAAACAGCACAGAGCACGAGCGGGGCGTCATGT
Source organism: Phaeolepiota aurea (assembly GCA_036937095.1). NCBI lineage: Eukaryota > Fungi > Basidiomycota > Agaricomycetes > Agaricales > Squamanitaceae > Phaeolepiota > Phaeolepiota aurea. The sequence goes on from JASFDG010000216.1 coordinate 6,686, forward strand.
GAATCTGGTCCACGCAGAGGGCCAGATGCTTTATCCGGTAGACATTGGACAAAGATTTCCGATAGCATTTCCACAGGGAGTTTTGCAATGTGACAAGTCGCCATAATGTTAGCCTGTGGGAGTCCATTCATCATCGGTGACACTTGATCCGATACAAACTCACTGAGGTGGTTACGATTTTGAATGTGATGTTTTCAAGTCCAACGCCATATCATATATAGTATTGTGATAATTGTTTAGGACGGGGACGGTGGCTTCTGTTGACATGGCCCGGTGTCGGACTCACAATTGTACAATTACATCTAACATCCAGAATTATGGAAGAAACTCGATTTGGTAGTTACAGAAAAAAAAGGCTGTATAGGGAAGACAAAAGGTTGACGATGACTATATCCGTGAAATGAGATTGAACTCAACCCCCTAATTGTCATGGTAGCGTTTGTGTTGTTTAGCCCGCGCCCTACATCAGTGGTCGTCGTGACCCGGATATGTGTCCACATATAAATGGCAAGCTTGAAGAAAAGAAGAGGAAGACAAAAAAAGGTTGCCATAACATGTCTGATTAAACTCTTAGTATTAATTGTTTTCGGGCCTCTCCGCATCATGCCAGTGATTAACTCCAGATGGGTTCAAAAGGGTTCCACAATAGTCATTGAAATGCTGTAATCCTTTCTTCCTCCAGGATGCCAGATCGGCTATTATTTGAGCGACGCTCTAATACTGTGATCTTAGGATGACAACGCGACACTGCAACCACAATTACAGGCTCAGGCGTATGTACGGTACTAAATTATGTATGGTACCTGTCCTTAGTACGAATCCTTGCTAGTTCATTCATAAATTGTCAGGGTCCATGCATCACATAATCATACTTTGCGTGCAAGAGAAATTGCGAGGCAATGCCCAAGGCTTTGGGTTTGCAGTGTGGAGTGCGATGCACTCCATCCAATAATACCTTCCAAGATGCCCAGGCAAGACCCCAATGGCGGGTCAACGTCCGGTCCTCCGCGCCACATCTCGTCGATGTAGCCATCAGAGACCAACAAGGAGTGAATCGCGACATCTGGGACTGCTAGGATGAATGGCATTTGTAGGTATGCCTTGACACACTACATGGAGGCGCCGAGGTTCGTAATCTTGAGCTTTTCAAGTTGACAAGACGAATGGCGATGAGCTTGTTCAAAAGGCGACGTGTCTGCATTCCAGGCTTCTGCGTATCGCCCTTGATGAATGATAAGGCAACGGAGGGAGGGCATGATCGAGCGCCATAGCACTGATGTAACATCACCGTAGCTGCTCTGAAGCGTTAGGCACAGTAATCGCTCTAGCTCCACTTTACTAGATTTGGGGTTGAAAACTCCTGTCTCCGAGGCTTCGATATCAAATAATTTGATCCCTACAGGCTACAGCTGTGTAGCAACAAGCCAGAAGTTCGAGACATTGGGACGGGTGAGTGGGCATCCCAGCGCAACGTATGTCAGTTAGGGGAATGGAATGCAAGCAAATTGCGTCGGGGTAAAAGGGTGTAGCGAAGCCGAGTCCAGCCTCTGAAGCTGTGGAAAAGAAGGCAGTCCGGAGAGTATGCGATCGTGGTTTTCTGGGCTATAATGTTCGGGGAGATTTTCCATCGCCAACGCGTTAACTCTGGGAGCCCCTCCTGGCATTCTTGGGAGCTGTTTGAAAAGGGAATCGTTAAATTTGATGGTGATCTCTTGCCGATGGTGAGCGTGTTGAAGAAACACGGCAAGATTATCATCGACTAAATTGTGTAGCGGAAGGCCCCCCCAAAAGATGTGCCCATAATACTGGACTGGAAACAGCGACCTCGCGCCAGTGGGTACAAACTGCGCATAGCAGCAGTGGAGCGTCGTTAGGTATGGGGCAAACATAAGGCCGGACTCTGGTGATGGAAGGCATAGGATGAAGATTTCTAGCAACAGCTCGGCAGGGACTCACTTGGCGATAGCACAAGTACGGCTGGACCAATAGGGTGTCGCGACGCTTCAGCGCAGAATCGTATATAATCTGTCGTAGGTGATGAGAAGAATCCCTCATAATCCATTGATCGAACTACCTTGTATGCGTTCAATACTTTCTCCATGATATGATTGTTTGTTTTCCGTCTTGGATAGTTATAGCTACCATGGTCCTGTTCACGTTTTGAAGTCTGTTTAACCTATTCAGCAGAATCTCGTAAGCACTAGAGGAGGGGAGGTCAAACTGAACAGTGTGTAGCATTGCCCCTTCTACCAACTTTATACTTAAAAAATTGGTAGACGAAGGGATGCCCAATAGGGTTGGCAGGATACATGACGTAGATTTTGACGCGGACGCGTTGACGACGAACAGAAACCATAAGTGAGTAAGGAAACTCACCGAGCAGGCTAAAAAGCCCTTTCCCGATTCACAAAGACTTTTGCCCAACCGTCAGCTTGGCAAATATGTCCCAGAAAGCCTTCTATCTCGACGCAAAATAAGGAGGAAAATTCCATGCTGGCTCTGGGCTTATACACAACCATGTCAATTGGAAGCTCCAAAAATATGGGGTGTTTTGGGGAAGTTCTTCACTCTGGCGAGTCATCAATTGAGGAAATGCCAGCCCCAATGCGGCTGGAATTTGCGCTCTTAATTTTGCGCCTAGATTTCCATGAGAGTGACCGGAGATGAAGAAGATCCATTATGTCGCGCGTATGTATCGATTCTGGCTCGAACTTGAAGAGGCCACGGTCCAGGTTGGAGAGATCGACCTTGACATGTCGGCACCTCACGACTCATGCCTGAGATATAGTAGAGTAGAACCGCTCATATCATTTCCCAACGTAGAAATTCTGCTTCCGGCATAGCCCAAACTGGGTCGCACAAGGCTGTCAGGCGATTTGATAGAAATGTTATCAAAATTGCCATCCTTCTGGACAAGGAACTCGTAGAACTGCAACAGGTCCATGCTGAGGGCACACGGTGAGAGGAAATTCAAGGATCGCCACACACATACATCCATGGTGGCTTTGAAGAATTTGCTGACAAGACGATGCGTCAGAGGAGTCACATCTGCTTTCAATGCAACGTCGTGATCACCATCCTTGGCTGGGAGTGAAGCCTCGAAGATCAGGATCCAGATTTCACTTGAAAGGCACTAGCCCTGGAGATTCCAGCATGTTCACAGCATTCATGCCTGAGAAGCAGTAAGAAAACTGTAAATGACCATGTTAGGACGTACTCTTGTCATGTCCCACAAGTTCGGTGCTATCATTACTGGCGAAAGGTGAATTGTTGATGACATCAATTATATCGTATTTATGGGAAGTAATTGCGATGTAATAGTACCAAATTGTAAACGATTGTGGTGACGAGGTTCGTCTGGAGGGTGTGAGAATAGGCTAAGTGCAGGTGTATATGATATCGACACCGCCAATGTCCGAGAGAGTCCAGCCTAATAAGTATTCTGGCTAATGTTGTCCATAATGTAAATCACAGCATATCAGTCCCCTAAAAAGTGAGTTTTCGATGAAGTGGGGCTTTCCAGGTGCTGATCACCGAGTGAGGTGCGTGCGGGGGGCTTCGGCTGGTAGGTTTACTTTCCTGCGCAAGTCCAGGTGTTCTGAGACGATGCGTCAGCACGTTTTATCAAGGGGAGTAACAAGGCATGAAACTTACATCGCGGGCCTGGGGTGCACCAACCCACTGGTAGGGTTGTGTGCCAAGGCATTCTGCAAGGGTCACGAGCCTGTATCCCTTCGCTTGGAGTACCGCAATAGCATGAGGAAGGACATTGTGGCTGCACAAGAGCGCCGTTCAGCCTTTATCCAAGGTCGATCAGAAATGGAATGTATCACTTACGCAGTTTGCTCTGTGAGTAGGGGTAAGCGCCAAAGATTAGAGATTTTGAAGAATCAAGGGTCTATCTCACCATTCGTATCGTGATTGAGGGCAAGAAGGGTGCTTGGGTGTTGGTTCGCAACGTCGGTGTAACGCTGTTTGCTTTGTTCGGCACTGAGACCAGCAGAATCGCCAGAGCTATTGGCCAGGATACTCAGTAAATTGGCCCCAAACCAAATATAGGCAGGCGTACTCGAAGTCCCAGGTGACAAGTGACTGCCCACGATTGCCAGCAACCTCTCTAACAAGATCGTTGTACTCGCCATATGCTATTATTGACCGTCAAACCGCAAACAACCCAAACAAGATGGGCCCCAGGCTTACGAGGGCGGGCAAAGGCAGGGTACGCCCCGGTGATCTTCATCAAGGCCTCTGCAGGAAACAGGAAATTCAGAACGATGATTTGAACTATCTTCGGCAGAACGCATTACCTTCCACGAGCCAGAACTGGTGATGGACTGTGTATGATTCAGGGTTTTGTAGATTTGTAGGTTATTGGGGTGCTTACGCTGATCCCAGTTGAGTCCGTTCAAGTGGCTATGGGCCCACGTATGGGATGCAACCTGATGACCTTTATCGAAAGCATATTTGACGCGTTTGGCTTGATCAGCATCGTAGATGCAGCCATCTATGAATTGGACACTTATTAATTCACCTCCACGATGTTTGCAAGCATAAAAATCAACTGACAGTTGTTGCCATCTGCAACAGCGACCCCAATGATCAGGGAATTATATCACAAGGAATAGGGGTAACGAACTGAAGAAAAATGTTCCTTTCGCGTTGGCAGCCTTGAGTGCCTTGCTAACATCGTAACTAATATAGATCACGTTGTTAGAATACCGTTTGGAGGGACTTTGGCCTCCTCACAGATAGACCCAAGGACCATCATCCTACAACCAACATGGGTTAAGTCATCATCCGCGAGAAAAACAATTCTTCGCTCACAAATGTCAAGGCAACCGTGTTGGGGACTGTGCAACGCGTGTAGACCTGTGCGGCGGCGCGTTTGGTCAGGGGGGACGGAGAAAGCGAGGCAGGGGAGGGTGCAGCCGAGACGAGCCCTGCAGTAGCAACGACCAGGGTGAAAAAGAGCGAGGAAAGCATTTTTATTAAAGAATGAATGAACGTTGGGAAGGGTTAGCGGGGAAAAAAAGAAGGGAACGGTCAACAGGGGGAAACCTGAGGGCTCGTGAAAAAAAAACTCCCCTACTTATACCCCCAGACCGTAGAACTTTAACCTAACAAAGGTAAGTAAGTGCCTCAGATCATTTGCCAAGCATATGCATTGTAGCAATGCCGAATACGACGGCAATTTGCATCCAGGCTCTGAGCAAGCCTCACCGAAAGCATTGGAAGTCCTGAACTACTTTGGAACAAGCCGGCGTACTGCATACTTTGTATGTCGAGTGAGATTTGCGAGGATTCTAAAGATCGGTTCAACGTCAAGGCTGTGGCCAGGGTCGCTGCAGTTGAAGTCATTTGATTTGCATTTGATTAGATCATTTGCCAAGACTTGCCTTGGGAGGCCGATTCGGATTACAATTGGACTACCTCTCGTAAGTTGGTAACCAATAACCAGATGTCATTATCATTATGCAAAGTAAAATGTAGGAGTGAAGTGGTAAATGCTAAAGCCGATGATTGTGGTACAAAGCAACTTGAAGCGAATTGACAAAGTAAACACAGATGATGACCCGAATGCCATGAAATAAACCAAAGGAGAGTCAGTGGGATAGAGAAACATAGGAACAGACAGATGCGATGGCGATGATGCAGCAGACAGGTGTGATTAAGGGTGATCGATGATGAAAGGATGATATATCAAGTCAAGAAAGCAGCGCAGAAAAAAAAATATAAAAATTAAGAAAGTTCTTCATTTGAACCGAGCGAATCAACAGTCCTACCAGCCTGAAGTATGGAAATCGTTAGCCCAGCTGCGATTCCTGGCCATAGCAAATCTCGTGCGTTCTTCTCGGTTAGTTGCATCGGTTTGAGCAACTTGGCTCTGCTCGTTGCCGGCGTTCGTGCTTGGACCAGCAGGATTGGGTGCACCCTTGGCAGTGAGCTGGACCATACTGGGTACTGCACTAGTAAGCGGCTGCAGACCGCCACCCAGCACATTGACCCTGCCACCTCCCCCGCCGCTCGCCGATCTGCGGAGGGGCGGGCCAACCGTCTGACGCGCCCAGATGATTTGCTGACGCATGCTGTCCGTCAACTCGGTCAGTAACATGTTCCGCCTGGTCGTTTTAGGTGTCAACGGCGCAGCTACCACAGGCAAGTTGTACGGATGTTGAACCGGAATGGGAGCAGGAGCGCGAGCAGTATGGGTATCCACGCGCGTCGCTGGGCCGTGACGAGGAGCAGGCTGGGCTGGGAGAGGGTCGGCATTGTTTTGCAGCCAAGCAGGTACCTGGACTTCAAACGTAGGATCGTGTGATGGCCGAGGAGGTATGGCTCCTTCAGATGTCTGCCGCCTAACGACACCCCGCCTCGCCGCAAATATCTTCAACTTCTCTTGCACCACACTCTCCGACACCGGAAGCCCCTCTCCTTCACTCTCACTCTCATCCTCCATCTCCATATCCTGCGGACGACCCTTTGGCCTATATCCCCCTCCACTCCCGATGCCACCACCATTCATGGTAGCCTTCGCCTCAACCGCCCGCTCCTTCCCCTTTGCGCTAAGCACAGCATCTGGCACAGCAGCGTTGCTCGTGACGACCCCAGCAGCAGTAGTTGGTGGTGCTGTAGGGCCAGGCCGACCACCCATCACCATCGCGGTCATCCCTATTAACGCCATGGGGGCGCCTCCGCTCCGACCGACGCTCGTCGCCTGCACCTGTGATGAAACTGGACCCGCGACGGAGCCCTTGCTGAGAGTCCTCGACAGCACCGGCATCGACGGACGGCGATGCATCTGCTGCGCTGGTGGATTCACTGGAGGCGGCGCCGGTTGTGGTCCCGCTTGCTTTGGAGCTCCCGGCGGAGGCTGCTGCTGCCCCTCCTGCAAGATCGGCCGTATTTCACCCGTGCTGAATCCCCGCCGACAAGGATGGTTGGGGGGGAGGATATCTGGGCCCGGATTGAACAGCTGCGATAACAGCCCCACGCTCTTCGTCCGCTGAACATCACTGTTTATGTTCTGGAAGGACTCCGTTGGGAGCTTCACGAACATGTTCTGCTTCCAACGCAGCTCAGCTGTGGCCTCGAATAAAGCACGTGCGTTTGCCTGCGCGACCTGCCGTTGGTGTTGGGCGCGGCTGATCTGCTGACGCTGGCGGGCGGTGGTATGATTTACCCCTTGTGTGGGCGGGTTATTGGTGGACTGCGTTCGCTGCAAAGCAGCTGGACGTTGTGGTGGATGTTGTGGTGGATGTTGTCGGCGGGGGGAGGTCGGCGCCTGAGGCGCTGGCGGTTGCTGGGATGGTTTCGGGGCTTCCTGGTGAACGTCCTGACGAGGGGATAGCTGCTGCTTAGGTCGAGGAGGTGGGGAGCGCGCTTTCGCCAACTGTGACGGAGCCTTGGGCACTGGCGGTGCAGGCATCGGAACATCGACATAGCCCGTGCTTATGGCCTCGCTGGACCACGAGCCGTCCTCGCCGTCTGTATCGGTCTCGTAATCGGATTCACTGGTGGCAAGCACAATCATCCGTCGCTGATGCAGCGGCAATAAGGGGTCCCCCAACGTCGCGGCGGCGAAAGCAGCGTCATCGACACCGTCCGTGGCTTCCTTCCCCTTCACCCTCTCCTTTTCCACGCGCAGCTGTTGCTCCCTCTCCTGACGCCCCCGTTCCACTTCTTTCTCCTTTTCTCTCACGCGCTCCCGCTCCCGCTCCTCATACTTCAACATCTCCCGCACTTGATAATCCCGCTCCTTCTCCTTTCCTTTCCAGACCCCGCTGGCTCCTGCCGCAGCATTCAACAGCGCAGCAGGCACATCCGCAGCCGGCGGCACCATCCCTGACACATCTGACCCACTCCCAGCGCTCTTGGACCCAATCGCGCTCCCATCCGAGTTGGAACCGATATCAAATTTAGCGAGTCGCTTCCTCTCCCTCTCCCTCTCCAGCTCCACCTCCCGCTCACGCTCCACGTTCCTCCTCTCAAGCTCTTTTTCCAAACCCCCCTGCTCCCGCCGTTGCCGCACCACATCCGTTGGCCCGGCCTCGCCCTGACTCTGCTTTCGCACCGGGCCACCAGCGCCCCGGCCCCGACCAGGACGACTAGCGCCCAACGCCGCGCGCTTCCCGCGCCCAGCCCCCAGCAGCTTGCCCGCAGCCCGGGTCATCACCAGCCCAGCGGCGTTATCGCGGCTGCGGCTGCGGCTTTTGCTCTTGGAGCTGCCGCTCGCACTCCCCGCACCGCTGCTCGAGCGGCGGGTCAACACACCCGAGGACCGCGCATGCTTCTGCAACGGCGCAGCAGCCATGTCGTCCACCTGCTGCTGCTGCGCAGACGACGACAGGGACGATCCGGGACGTGCTGACGCGATCACGGACGGCGGCGACCTGATCGCCGATTGGACGGGCATGCTGTGGCGCTTCTTTTTCAGCGAACCAAGGGACGAGGCGAGTGCCGGCGAAATGCGCGGTGACGGCACCTGTGCGGTTGATGCTGAGAGCGACGCACGTTTGCTGCTGCTGATGGAGGGCATGCGGGTGAGGACTGATCCCTCATCCGGGGGCTCTTCCTTTTGTGAAGGCATCTCATCCGCGGTACTCACGGTCGTGGTGCTCAGAGCCGTCGGCGCAGATGAGCCCTGGGAGCTGCTGCTCGTGGTCGTTGTTGTACTCGATATAGAATGCCGGTTGTGTGCAGTGCTCCAATCGCTTGGCAGATTGTCCGAATTGATGTCCCCAGATGCTTCCGTTGACTGTAGCAATGTAGGGTATCCGGTTCCGACACGGGACGTTTCAGAAGCGGGCGCAACTGGTCCTAGGGCCGACTGTGTCAGATCCTCACCGCCAAGGGAGGGCACCTGCGGCTCGGCACCATCAGCATCAAGGCGGTGAAGGGGCCTAGACGAAGGTACACGAGGGCGAAGGTGGTGGACATGATCGTTGGCGCTGGGCGGGGGGGCCAGATATTGAGGGGGGTGAGTTCGGATGCCTGAATGCAGATTCGGTGTTGCAGGCGGCGTGGGATGCGGCGTGGGATTAGGTGTAGGATTTACAACGACCAGTCTCGGAGGAGGGCCTGGAGGCAAGAGAGAATCGGATGAGGGTGCAGGAAGGGATTGCGTCTGCGAAGATGGTTCTTCCACGAGGGTCGGCAAAGGGACGAGAGAAGTAACAGGATTGATCGGCGACGGAAAAGATAAAACAGGTGGGTCAGACAGGGGGTATGAATGAGCTGGTAAAGGTGCCGGAATAGTTGTGGTATCGTCACCGTACAACGCTTCACCTGATTCGGAGCTAGGGGTTGGTAGCGACGGTATTTGGGAAATTGTCGGCTCTGGCGTTGGGATCAAGCAATAGGTAGGCGGGCGGCTCTCAGCTGTAGTACTGTGTCGTGAACCTAAGCGGCGAGGATTGAATGTGATTGACGGAGAAAAGGACCTATGTTCCGAAGATTCGACATGAGGAAGCATATCGTAGATAATCCTGCCAACGCTAAGACTACCGTTAAAGCTAGGTCGCCGTGTTAAAGATGGTCTCCGTCGTGTGATGGGGATGGCATTTGATGATAATTGCGATGGTGATTGAATGGGAGATGAGGTGCTATTGGCAGATCGCGTCGATGCTAGAAGGAAACTAGTTAGCAGATTGTCTTTTTCGGAAAGCTAGATGTGAAGTGGGGTGAAAGATATAAAAGGACACGGTGCTCACCTGGTAGGCCATGGGGAGACAGAGAAGCCGTAAAAAATGGGGTTCCATGGGCTTCCTCGGAGAGGGCAGGGGTCGACAACTGCTGTACCTCATCTGGAACTAGCAGTTGGAAGGATTTCTCATCCAGAACCTCGTCACCGGATAAACTGTCTTTTTCGTGATTAAAATGCTCCGTGTCGCGGAGTGTTGCGCCTTTGAGCATTTCTCGGTACCAGAGCCGCCAAGAGATATTCTCCAAGCGCCGTCCGTCTTGGAGAGATTCCTTACATTTCGTGAAAACTGCAATGAAATTTGGGTTTTCAGTTCAACCAAAGGCGTTGAAAGGTGAAATCGATATGGCTCACGCGTCCACAACCCAGTGAGAGCTTCGCCCCCTTCGAGCCCCCTGACGGCGTCTGCCGCCACGGAAAGGACGGGTGTTGGAAACGTTGTGAGCATGATGGAAACCTAGAGGACAGAGTGAGTGGAGACTTAATGTAGGGAAAGGCGTCGCATGCCTGCAGCGTTTAGCACTAGTGTCAACACACTATATGACTGTCCGGAAGGACTGTGCGGCCGGTGATAAGGTCCAGGTCGGCAGGGAGTGCAGCTGAGCAGGTGTCGGCGCCGATGCACACGACGTCGGGATGCCTAAGCTCGCTGTTACCGATGGTGAGGAAAGAGCAGGTCTTGGGGAAGGACAAGGCACAGAAAAAAGTGGATAAACGAAAAACTCAAGAAAAGAACGGAAAAAGGAAATAAATAAACAGGGAAATCCGTTTTGAACCCACCAATCAACCGGACCGATCAGTCTAAATCACCTGGATCCAACACGTTCCTGCTTAATAATCCATGCCAGGTCAGGTCGTTAGGTCAACTGACCACAAATAAACCATAACAGCCAATTTCGGAGCTAAAGCAGAAAAAAAAATTATTTCTCCTTTCAGCCATCATGGGCTTCATTCAGGATTGTTGGGATTCCTGATATATATGTGTCTGGCATGTTCTTATATTAGGCTGCACCCTTTGCCGGATAAGCATTTCGTTATGAATTTCCTCCGTGCCCATCATTTTTTTCTCCGGTCTCACACCCAACACCTACCCGCAGTGCCTCGGCGCCAGTCTGGGGTCGCTATGGGGCCTTACGGACCCTGTTCACTGCGGGGTTGCCAGCGCGGGGAAGTAGGCTAACTGCTACATTCTCCCGGATCCGCGTCGTGGCGCGCAACCCTCTGGACTTGGACACTGACACGTAGAATTTCGCCGCGTTTCAGGTTCTCGTCGAGGACACCTGACCCGCCACACGCACCCCACGCATTTCTCTATTTACACATGCACGCAGACACCCGTATGTATGTAATGAGCTATGAATACATCGCCCCCCGCCCCTCGTGTCGGCTTATTCTCGCCAGAAACGGCGATCGAACCGGGCTCTTCATACACGATCCTTTTCATGGTGACACCGTTTTTTTTGTCACCACTGGTTCCATGAAATGGCTCTGGTTCGCATCCGAACACAAACAAAATACCCTGAGTGCAACTCGAACGCTAGGATGAACGCCGCGTGTTCATTTACCAATTTGACCAATGGCTATACGTTCATGGATGGGAGTAGACAAGCTGGCACTATTCGCGTAAGTATAGACGTGGTCGAGGCCGCCAACGAGGACCGGGCACTGAAATCGTCAAGCGGGGGCAATGGATGGCTCTTAGTGTGCAGCTCCAATGATCCCATCCCCCCTTACCCATGTGATGCTGCAGGCGCACTGCCAGGTGTATGAGCTCTACAGGCAGCAGCCCTCGGCTATAGATCTGGGCGGATGCCGACCTAGTCCAGGAACACATACGAATTCGTTGTGTTCGCTGTGCTTTGAAAACTGCTCTATCCCTCCTCCCAAGCCGGCCATGCTATGTTGCCGCATCAACCTCCCTCGGCATCGAACGTTGTCGATGCTTCGGTGGTTGTAGTAAAAACTCCAGGCATGTACCCATGAATAAATTTAAACCCATGACAAAGTCCCGAAGAATCGTCAAATGAAACCCCAACTGCATTGCACTCGTGCGTCGTCATGTGGGATGTAAGTAGGTCCACATGTTATCCATCCTGCTGAATATTCACACCTAGACACGTTGCTTATTGGTACGACCATAAATGCAAGAAATCGTCACGCGCTTATTTTAATCTGGCTCCGCATCCCATACTTCAACTAATACACCGGCTTTGACCCGAATCGATTGGCGGTCAGATACGCGAAGGCCAAAACGCTGATGATACGGTGACTTCAGTAGGCCCCAGCCAATGGGGATCATATTTATCGCTGCATTTTATTACAAGTACTGCCGGTACACTCGTCACTGGCTTTCCTGCAAGGCATTCGTCATGGATGTGATACCGCGAGGTTTCCCCTTGCCAGCAATCAAAAGACTTTGAAGATTCCGCCGAGCTCTGGAAAAAAACCACTTTATGGAGTATTAATCATGGATTCAAATTGTGCGCACAGCGTTAGCGCCATGTGAGGATTGCATGTTTCGATGACGACAGGCGGCCGTCACTACACACAGGTTTTCGGATCACATGCTTATCGTCCCTGCTGAATATATGTGCCTTGTGGGCATTCGCAAAGCTAGCTAACATAGTAGGTCATAATAATAATATATCTGCCATTCGCTCTCGGCGGTCCCAGCAGAACCCTTTATCTCTGCAACGTTGCTGGCCCCGCACTCAAGTCCGAGTCCTTGACTGAATGCAAAGTACTCCGCGGCCCCAGAGTGTGCCTACGTGTACGTATCTCAGCGGGATTCTGACAAGTCCCAGCCGCAGATCCGCATCACGACCGCCCACTCAAAGCAACGCCATATCGAGCGGAAGTTGGCGCCGCTACGACCCTCCACCAGAAAAAAAAACAACAGCCGCCTGTCAACCCCACCGCCGCTAACTCAGAACTTGGCGCCCGAGAGCGCTCATCTGAAAACAAGGGAGCAGGCCGCGCCACCTCCGCATCGGCCCTGACATTTTTAATTACTGGCATGCCCCCAAGATAGATACATTATTATAATATTATTTGTAGTGACCCTGTCTCGTTGAAATAGAACTGATCTCAAACATGATGCCATTTCCAGCCACAAAGGCACTGTTCAACAATAGCGCACACAACACACGTTCAAGGCATCTAGCTTCTCTGGCCAGTTCTGAGCATCGTCGCCAAAATTGGGGTGTTCAGGTTTCAGCCAACCTCCGAGTCTATCGCTCGAAACTTTGGCTGCATGTCACACGCTGTTGCTTTGAGGCATGATCGATATTTCCAGCTGCATCAAGGAAAGTGCTGGCCATGGCAGCCCCCAGCACACCCGTGCAAACCTAAACCTGCGCCACTCCCCAATACGCTCGCTCTGATTCGCTGAGGCCCTGCATTGCACCATCCTCCCACACTGCCCCCCCCCCCCCCCCAAGGCTACCGTCCTTCTTAGCGCCCGATGATGCAACTGTCCAAATCCGACTTATCAAGGACACGGACGACGCCAAGGCAGTTGGCACACTTTTCCCGCCAGGGCACGCCGCGTTGTACAGGCCTGTCCAGTGACCCCTGCAAGCCATCCACCCCCCACCGTCTGAATCTTATCGGGGGACCCCACGCCAATTTGACTTGTATGCCACGCCCATTGCACCCGCTGTCCTCTCACGATTTTTCGCACTGGGTGGTCCTCAGGGCCAAGGAGAAGCACGCTGCCCCTTGACGGCGCCTCGCCCGGCAGAACAAGATTTACATTGGCTATTAAATCGGCGCACTGCAAGGGCTGGGGCACCGCGTGACGCCCACAGACAGGACTTCAAGCGCCAACGCGTATACATATATCTGTCAAATTGGCGAACACGCGCGATCCCGGGGGGGGGGAGGGGGATTCATCGGTACGCCCCGATCTAGCTAAACGATACACAACCAGAAACGCCTGGATCGACCGTTCGAATGCGTGTGCCGGGGGAGGGGGGGGGGGGGGAATCGTGCAACAACAAAAGCCGCGCTATTCTTGTGTTGGGGGTGGAGACCTCAGGCTTTCACTGCGAAAACGACGCCCGGGCCCGGCGTTTGCCAGTGATACGTGCGCGATCGCTGCCAGCCAGCTGGGCTCAAGTTATTCCCCGGGTCTCCGCTCAACTGCTCCATGATCAACGTTCAGCATCCGTCAAGATGGGGAATACGTGATTATCTTGGGGGGCGCGGGTATTTTGGGGCTTGGATTGGAGGCTGCGGCTCAGGATGGCGGCGCCTGTCGCACATCCAATCATGATGCTGGGGGGCTTGTCAGTTGGGCCATTTGGGTCTCCTCGTTCTCGGGGCGGTGCTGTCGGAGGATGACCAACTCGCAAGCGGGAGTCTTCTGCACAATCCAATCTGACGGCCTGTGTGATACCGATACCGATGCTGATACTGATGCTGATATAGTCTTATACGATAGGGCTGGCTCGGTTGTATAGAATCCACATGCTTCCGCCACATTCCCCATGGCATCTTGAAAGGCAGATACCGAGCACTATACTACCAGGCTTGGCAAATTACAATGCGGCTCTTACTTTATCAAGGCACTTGTGCGAACGACGAGGGGCAAAGAAGCAAAAGTTACCAAGTGTGTGGGAACGATTCGTTCCCGAAATACGCACCCCAGGGCTGCCCCATCTGCCATGAGCATATCACAGTGGTCGAGCCTTGCGGCAGGCACCAGAATAATCAACTGGCCATTGTTGGCTCAACGCATTGGCGTGACACATAATTTCCGTTGTCGATGGGGGAAGGGTTGCCAGTGGTGCGATCCTTGTCAACTCTTCGCTGGGTGTACGCAAGAATCAGAGTTCAACGTTCAGCGCTCAACGTCCAGCTTCAACATGGTTCTGACGGGCAGCGTTCAACGCGAGATGAAATATCACGGTATTTATACATTCTTCTACACAAACGGCATCCGGTACTTTTTTTCTTCTTTCGGTTGATCGCAAATTACGATGCATCCTATAAAGCGGTACCAAAAAAAAGGGGGACCCCCCCCATTCAGACAGAGACAGTGAAAGAAACGCCTTGAAACAGAAAACAGCAGTTCTTCTTCGACGAAGCCCGGATTTATACATAGATTAAGAATATTATACGAAAATGGGGGTTCAGGCGGGGGTTGTACTAAGCGATCGTACCACAGTTCCCCATTTAAAACCAAAAGTCAAAAATTTGTGACTGTTCGAAAAAAGCAATTCGGAAACGGAAGGACGCGCGGAATGGGCATCGCGAGAAAGAGAGCGAGAGATGTGGGGAAGGGGGGAGGGGGGCGTGTCGGCCAACGTGTATTACTACTACTGTATGGCCAGCACTGGCGAGTGATGCGAAAGGCACGGTTGTCGCCGATTTTGTGCAATATGTATCGTAACCCGTGATCGTGGGCAGGGGGGAAGGGAGTGACGTTGTATAAACTTGGCGGACGGATGGATGGAGCCAGAGAATCAGCAGATATGATACAGTTTTGTACTTTTAGGGGGTGTGCGGCACAAGAGGGACTTCGGCGAGTGCCGCACGGGTGCTTGGTGGGGCTAGTAAGGGCGTGATATCGATGTTGTTTGCTTATGATGGGAAAGATCATCCATCTTCTTTGCCACGGTGAATTCGTTTACCTCGACGGGGGGTGGACAAGGTGATGCCGATGCTAAAAGGGCGGTGGTAGTCACCGGCAATGTCGGGGCTGTGGTCAGCTGAAGCAGAGCTAGGCGAAAGAAGAACCATGATAGGATGATAAAACGGTCGAAGGTAAGGTAAACTTTGTGGTCTACGATGCAGTGCTGATGGGGTTTTGCGGTCCAGGGTCGAGAATGGGAAGTGGGGTCAGAGTATCCGGATATCGAATCCTGAGGAATGTTGAGTTAGTTATTCAACGCAACGAGGATGAATGCCAGGCAGAGATTCGTAAATTACAAGCAGCTAGCACCTACACATGTCAAGTGCGTGTGCCAAGAGGACTTGGCAATTATGTTTCACAGGCACAACGAAGGGTTAACAAAAGAGACTAACCTTAAACATCGAATGAAATCACTGAGCGGACAACACAGAAGACGGCCTGTGCGAGGCAAAATCGTGGGGCTCTATTGGCGTATGTGGTACTTGAGAACTGCCACGGCGAAGCCCAAGACTAAAGCCATAGCTACCATCCGTGCCTTGAACGTGATGGCGCTGGAGTTCGGCGCCGTGTTGCGGGTCGTGGCCTTGGGATTTGTCGTTCCCAGCGGGTGGCTGTGCCTCAGGGGACGGCGTATCAGCAGGCGTAGGCGGTTCGTCAATTTTGCAGGTGCCCTTCTCCATGTGGTACTTCAAGCCGTTCGGGTTGAGATACGTCTGTACCAGAAAAAGGGTAATCAGATATAACGCACACCGCATGTAGAGTCGATTAGGAAACTTGCCTTGGTGCATCCAGGTGTCTTTGATCCATGTGCAGGGTCAGTACAATTTAAATCGGCTGCAAAATGATGGGGACTCACGGGGCAACGATAGGATTTTTCCCGCCTTCGCCCATGCCCGCCGCTGATGGAGCCCGAGAGTCGGGCCTTGGTGGTGATTTTGGCGGCCTTCCTCGGGGATCCGCCATCGCTGGACGATGCGCTCTCTGACCGACTCATGTTACTCCTCGAGGGCCCTTTAGCGGGCCCATACGTTTTTTTGATGACAGCTGGTGCCTGGAGACCTCCGGAATGAGGCTGGTTAGCCTGCTTTTGATGGGTGGGTGGTGTTAGTTCCATCGGGCTATCGCCAAATACGGACATGGTATCATCCCCATAGGAATCGTCGGATACAGGGGATAGATAGCCCTGCGAATAATAATCACCAAATTCGTACTCGCATGCAAGGCCCAGATCCGCCACGGGGCTGCAAGGATAAGGAGCGTCGGCAAGGGGCATCTGGGTAAAAGGTGTATACACTGTCGTACACAGTGGCGGTAGGGACCGAGGAGTGCGCTCGGCAGGGCCGTGTTCGTGGGGATCGCAACGCACGGCGATGATTGCCTCATTAGAGGCTGTCAACGGTGAGGAGGTTGACATAGGGGAGGAGACTGTGGACGATGATCTCGAGGATGATGGGCTGGCAACGAGTGAGGGAGGAGGCGTGCATAACGCCAGCCCACGAGTCCCCGCGTTGCCAAGGAAAACGGGTTTGCCACCTCTGGCGCGGACAGGAATATGGTTCTCCTCACAGTGCTCGATGAGCGCATGCAGATCTGCTAGGTGGAGATTGCAACACTTAAAGTTGGAGCACTGGCAGCGTGATTTTAGATACAGATATCTATATTTGATAGTCGACTCACCAGGGCACGTTCTAGAGAGGTTATGTGATCGATGTTGCTGAGGCTTGGATCGCTCATGGCTGAAGCGGAGAACATGGCAGACGTGGGTGGTGTGGATGGTGAGGGTTTGGGTGATGGAGATGGTGAGGGTGAATCAAGATATGAGGAAGAGGCCGTATACGAACGCGAAGGATGAGGCATGTGAACGCTCAGAAATTGGGGACTACACGTTGTCATTGATATGTCAGAAAGTTATCGATGTCTTCATCGGGAAAATCAGACTCACTTAGGTGCAGCAAGGGCATGTGGGTCACACCAACTCATATCTCGAGGTAATTTGGAAGTGGTGGTCGAGGACAAGTGGGGGAGGAAGCAACTGTTGATCAAGACCCTGATGAATGTAAATGTAAATAACAATCATAAGGCACAATGCAAAAGGGGTTAAAGTAAAATTTCGCGATAGATGAATAAATCCAAAGGAAGCGAAGCGAAAGCAAAGCACTTTCAAGGACATGGAAAGAAGGTATGCTCTGACAGAGCAATCAAGAGAAGGAGCACTCTTACCGAACACGGTATGTTGAAGACGGAAACTGGCTTGGCACGAGGTTGGGTCGAGGTTTTCTTTTGCGAATCTGGGAGCGGGACTGACTGCGAAGGGGTTAAGAGAGGATTCTCCTTCGGTGTCGTTGAGAGAAGCTGGACGTTGAAATTTCGGAATCGAAGTGGAGCCAGCAAGCCGTGTGGTTACGATGGCGACTAGCGCCCGTTGTCTGTTGAAATATGCATAGCCGTGGTCCAAGCGTCAACGGGAGTACTTTTTTTTTTGAAAGGGCCAATGGAGTCCGCCGCTCTGAATGTCCGCCCCTGCACGGAATGCTGATACAAATTCGCTATTTCAAATTTCCACGCCTCGCCAGGCCTCGCCCGCTGAAACTAGAAACGCATCAATTTAGGTCCGAAATTTTCCTTGTGGGAGTCCATGGCTACAATTCGGGCCCCCACGCTGCTGAGCACCTGAGAAGTGTCCGTGCACTGCACAAGCCTGGCCTCCTTCCATTGTGCACGACTTCGCGATATCTTTGGCACTGGCCTCGGACTAAGACGATCACCGAAAGTCAGCCTAGTGGGAGAATAACAGTTGCTATGTATGAACATGACTACTGTGTTCCATGGCAAATGAATGATCAATTACAGACCCTTTTGGTTTGATGACGGGGGGACAAGTGCCTTGGGTCGTGGTTTGGTTCTGGTCAAGTTGTATGCTTTCAGACACTAGCCGAGTATGTACTTGGCACACCTCAGACCGTGTTAAAATCACAAAAACATAATATTGATCACGCTCCCAGTATTTAATATTTAGGATCTGCTTGTTCATCCAAGCCCATACTGGGGCCTTCGGGGGCCAATGGCACACGAGGACCCAATGGGCGTCGACGGAAAAAGGCATTCTGCGCATATAAGGCCTGTCTGTTGGCGTTATCTCGGGGAATGAAGTTCATATGGGATGAACCAAATTTGACATCATGCCGACGGTCAGGCTAACATTCACCTGCCAGGGATCAAGAAATGCGGTACAGCTCGCGCATCGTCGTTTAGGCCACCGAAGAACTCGTTTACAGGCCGTGGGTAATGTCGCCTGTACCTTGAGAGTATCCTTGACACCTATACCTAATATTCCATGGTGACATGAGGCGCATACAAACGGCTATTCAGACAGGATTTGCTGCTGGCTTGATCCAGGCCTTAAAGGAGAGGAGCATCAAGCGTATATATGCG
This sequence comes from Phaeolepiota aurea, assembly GCA_036937095.1. Classification (NCBI taxonomy): domain Eukaryota; kingdom Fungi; phylum Basidiomycota; class Agaricomycetes; order Agaricales; family Squamanitaceae; genus Phaeolepiota; species Phaeolepiota aurea. The sequence continues at coordinate 25,456 of JASFDG010000216.1, forward strand.
GTATAACAGGGCGATAATTATGTGCCAGGAGCGGGCTCTGGTTTTAGTTGCAAAGGAGGCTCGCGTAGAGCTGGGCGTGTGAAGAACATGAAGCCACTGGTAAACTCGCGGGAGCCAAGCATCAGGAGCCCTTGAAGTTTAGGCCAGGGAGAGACCGCGGCTGGCTATATAAATGTCCTTGGGAGATTGAAAATATTTTTGGGGCTGGGGTGTAACGACGACCAACCTTGTCCATGTACGAACTGTGGTGTATTTTGGCTTCTCATATGTAAGAAGGCTTGAGATCACCGTAAGTGGACGGTAATGGTTTTGGATGAACTCACCATCATATATCAATTCTCTCTTAACGTATGATTTTCCGGTTTTGGATCCTTGCTAAACAGTTAACGCCATCATTTGGCTCGCTACTTTGATGCCAGTTGGATGGCTGCGCAATTCCAGTGGCGACTGCGGTCCCGAATCTATAAGCTGTAAGTTTGATCCATTCGATGCTTCTCAAGCTTATGGATCTCTACACCATGCTGCTGAAGAACGGATTGCACAGTCATGGCGGTGCCGGTCTGATCTGGATGCGAAAGCATCGGAAGCGCTGAGATTCGTAAGCCGTTGGTTGTGCAAGTATTTCCCTTGGATCTAGATGGCATACGAGACCAATCCTGAGGTATTGCACGTACTTATCTAGGAAATAAAATGCGACTTTTCGTTAAAGGACAATGCGCATCTGAGCAAAGTCCTCCATGCCAATTGACGTTTCGTGAGCATTTCTGTCAACCCTTTGTGACATTAAGCTGCCGACGATCGTGGCAATGTAAAGGCGGTTGGAGAACTCCGCCATGCGCTCTGACTCGAATAACCCTTCCCATGGCTGGGGCCAATAATCAATGTGCCGACATTGATCTCCGCAGTTTCCCGTTTCTGGTGCCTTGACCTGTTGTCCTCGAGTTTCAGGGTCAGCAAGCCCAGAGCCAGCCTGTGCAAAGAGAGATTGTCCAAGCACTGCAAACTGGTGATTTCTCCTATGCAAATGATATAAATATGTATTCCAGTGAAGTGTTCTGTAAATAGCAACAAACCTATGCACCAAGAGAAAAGAAAACCAGTGATTTGATTGTCTGGAACGAATGACAGGTTCTGAGAATCCTCGACCTTGAGACCCTGAATGCCATAATGGACCCCCTACGGCGCAGTTTGGAGAGTTGTGAGGGTGAATGTTGGGTGGATGAGGGCCACGTAGCTTTGCGGCATTGTTGCCGGTTTCGGAAATCATATATAAGCATGGTCTAAAAAAGCGATCACCTTAATTTCCTGCCTTGGTGACTTCATCTCTATATCGGTCATCCCTCTCTATGTCTTCTAATGAGGACGACTACAACGATGGCGAGATGTTGTCCGGGATGTTGATGAAGAAGCGTAGGATACAACGGGCGTGTGATATATGTAGACGCAAAAAAAGTGGGTTTATTGTCTGCTTCGAAATGTACTAATGCTTATCTCGTTTCGCAGTTAGATGTTAGTACCTTAAACAATTGCGGTTGCAGATACAATATGCTCATTGGCTTAGGTGATGGCGTCCAGATGCCCGGGAATCGGTGCTCGAACTGCGTCTCATATAATTTTGATTGTACCTATGTCGAGGCAGCCAAGGTAGGTTATTTGTAAATCTAAGTATGCAAGTGATCTAAACTTATTTGGGATAGAAACGGGGTCCCCCAAAAGGGTTTGTGCACCCCCTCTCTGGGTTGCCCATAGCTAATGGAACACCATATAGGTATGTCGAAAGCTTGGAGATTCGCCTCGAGAAGATGGACAAGTTGCTTCGGCGGGTGCGTCTCACACAGGTTGTCGTCCAAATCCTTATTCATCGAACCACAGCTCTGTCCAGATGAGAAGTTCTTGCGAGAACTGAACGAAAACATCGACAACGACGACTGGAACCCAGATCGAGTCGCACCCCCTTTCCAACCTAGCCCACTCGTGGGTGGTCCATCAGGTTCATCGTCCTCGCCTACCATATCAGCTTCATGTCTGCCAAGCACTCCGCGTGAACTGGCAACGTCTGTTATCCGACGAGTCAGCTCTGCTGAATCCCCGGATGACCCACCTGACGACGACTTTGCACACCTTATTCTCGCAGATAACCTGAAACGCCTGGCCATCGACCCTGCTGATTATCGTTTCTTCGGCAAGTCAAGTGGCGCTATGCTCATTCAGACCGCTCTCGAGCTCAAAAACGAGTATGCGGGTACTGAGCATGACTTGCGACGTGAAATTCTCGGTTCTAAACGAGATGAGTTTTGGTCCATACGCTCGGTAGGTTGCGTTCACACCGTGCCCCATTTTTACTGACAAGTCGAAGTGGGAGCGGGAATCCCGGGCTCCCCAACAAGTGGACTATGTTTTCCCTGATGACGATCTTATTGCCGACCTCACCACGCTGTACTTCGAGAACGTGAACCTCTATCTCCCCCTCCTCCATCGCCCAACTTTTGAAAAGTCCGTTGCGGAAGGACTGCATCGCTCCAACGATATGTTTGGAGCAACCCTGCTCCTTGTATGCGCGGTGGGTTCTCGGTTTTCCAGCGACCCACGCGTCCTGCTAGATGGTGTCGAGTCATATCATTCCTGTGGTTGGAAATGGTTTGACCAGGTGCAGATGGTAAAAAAATCATTACTGGCGCCACCATCCTTGTATGACCTACAATTCTACTGTGTGAGTGTATTTTCTGTTTCCGACCTCCTATGAATTTCTGTCTTATGAAGGATACAGCTGTCAGTACAATTCTTACAGGGCTCCTCCGCTCCTCAATCGTGTTGGACTATGGTGGGGATCGGTATCCGATTAGCACAAGATGTTGGAGCCCACCGCAAGAAAGCACGGGACCATGCCCTTCCAACAGCGGAAGAGGAAATGTGGAAGCGCGCTTTCTGGTAAATCCATCCAGCTAGATATCTCATTTTTCTTGACTAACATACAACCTTGTCCTTACATCTACCAGGGTCCTCGTCTGCATGGACAGAATGGTCAGCGCTGCCCTTGGTCGCCCGTGTGCAATTCAGGATGAGGAGTACGTTCTGTCTTTCCTCAAATACCTCGCCTCTCATCAAAGATAGTTTTGATCTGGATCTACCTATTGAATGCGACGACGAATACTGGGAGAACCCCGATCCTGAGAAACGTTTCAAACAGCCTCCGAACAAGCCCTCCTTGATTGCTTCCTTCACCCTGTACCTGAAACTCAATCAAGTGTTGGCATTCATGCTGCGCACCATTGTATGTCTGAAATATTTGAACTTTAGCTGACTTCTAATGCTGTACATGAATAGTACTCGATCAACAAGTCCAAAATCTTGCTAGGATTCGTTGGCCAGCAATGGGAGCAGCACATCGTGGCCGAACTCGATTCGGCGTTGAACAAGTGGGTCAGCTCTGTCCCTGACCATCGTATGTGGCCTATGGCCTGCATTGTATCCTCGTAGCTCCGTGAATTGACAATCATCACAGTTCGTTGGGATCCCACTCGCGAAGACGACAAATTTTTCAACCAATCTGTGATGCTCTATGCGACTTATTACCATATCCAAATTCTCATCCACCGACCGTTCATCCCGTCGCCAAGAAAGCCGTCCCCTCTTTCGTTCCCGTCTCTTGCTATATGCACAAATGCGGCCAGATCGTGCAGCCACGTCGTTGACATTCAACGCCGAAGGATCCCATTGCCACCTCCACAGATCCAGGTATGCTTTTGAGCAATATTCTGTTCAGCGATTCATAAGTTCCGTGTTAGATGGCTGTCTTTACGGCTGGGATTGTCCTACTCCTCAGCCTATGGGGTGGGAAACGGTCTGGGTTGTCAACAGACCCCAGTAAGGAAATGGCAGACGTTCACAAGTGCATGCAAGTTCTCAGAGCCTGCGAGCAGAGGTGGCATTCTGCTGGCCGCCTATGGTGCGTGTTTATTAACGGCCATGTCTCCCATTATTGATTTGATGTTAGGGATATCTTGTACGAACTCGCCTCTGTAGGCGAACTGCCTCTCCCTCAACCAAGCCCGCCAGCGACGAATAAACGGGAGAGAGACGCCGAGAGCCCGATCTCAACGCCTTCGAGTGAGGCCACCATCCCATCCGATACCCCCAGGAGTATTGCTGGTTCGCGACGCGTCACATCCGCCTCGACATCCAAGTCTCAGCAGCGCCACCCCCCGTCTACAGCTCCCAAGCCGAACCCACTAAAGCCCCAGCAGATCAATGTACTGCAAACATTTCCCAAACCACCAATGCAGGAGGAGGCGCATCTCTGCCGGCCCCATCCACTGCATCCACCCCCCATCCCACAACCTCAGGAACTGTACACGCTGCCTGTTTACAGCGATGAGCTAGCCCGAGTTCCGTTGCACGGGCAGGTCAAGTTTACGGCCCCGGGCCCGACAGCTTTGGAGAGCAACTATTGGTATTCGAGTGGCGCGAACGCGGCAGTCCCAGTATCTGGCAGCGCCCAGAATCAAATGCCGACGAACTATAACGAGATGAGCAGCATGCCACAGGGTTACCCTATGGATCAGTCGGGTATGATGTTTGATCAGATGGGTATGGGATACTCGACGGCGGCGGCGGCGGTGTCGTACGCTCCTCCTCCTCCGGAGCATTTGGCGTATAGAAATGAGGATGGACAGGATGCGGCTATCAGGCGCCATGAACAGGAGCAGCAGCTGCGGTATCTGACGAGCCAGGCGCCTCCGCAACTGCAGCAGCAGCAGACATTTGTGGATAGTGATACGATTGCGATGTGGTCCAGCGCGCCGACAGGCTTTGAGTACGTCCT
>JASFDG010000217.1:0-20379 GCA_036937095.1 Phaeolepiota aurea
GACAAATACAGGGACACAACCTAGCCAGGGGCATAGCACACAAGCTGAGGCCAACATCTCTAATCTGTAACACCTCTTACATGATCATTTAGTCCTGTGATGTGTCATAGATCTTAACAGGTCTAATGAGCATATATTCAATGTTTAGTACATCTGGGTTCATTGTCTGTCTTTTTTTGTTTGTGAGGATGACATATATATGTAGGGATCAGTGTAAAGGCAGGTAAGGAGCAGCCTTTCAGAGGCCTCTGTGCTACCTCAAAACACAGGTTATCAGCACTGCTGACAACAAACAACCCACTCATTTTCATGCACCTCAGCAGGCGCTAGTGTTAGCAGAGGCTTTGTCAAGGATGTCCCACCCTGTACTGCTTTCCTTCAATGCCAGAAAGTGCAGGTAAGTTCATTGCACACATATCACAACCTTGCTCCCAGCCATTCTTAACATCACACTACAAGTATAACAGCTGTTTTTCACTGAGGTACCTTGTCATTATACAGTTCTTGCACAAAGCTCAGTTTAACTCATGTTCACTTATACAAGATTTAACTGTCTCAAGATTACAGTTGAATTCTAAAAGCTTCAACAAGTTTTTGCAACCCACCCTCCTCTCCCCCATATTCTGTATTTTATTTATTTCGAAAACATACCTTGTACCATACTCAGGTACCTAGCTTTGTCGCCCAATCAATTTTGGGGCCTGCTACAGCAGGCCTCTGTTTGCGCTACCACTTGCTTGAGCCCTGCAGCAGAGGAGCTTGACATGGAACCTCAATATTCAATAACAAATCCAAATCTGTCTCTAGCTGGTGACACTCGAAGCCAAAATTTGATTCTACTGCAATTGTTCTCACTTCAAGTGAACATGTTGACATGTCATATGTCGCCCCATCGAAATGAAATACGGGATAGGGTGGTAAACCACAATTTGTCGGCCGATGGTGCCTGAGAATACTATGGATCCGGACCTTGATCCGCCCCTGGCATTTTACGTCAGTGCTGCCCAAAGGAGTTCCACCCACTTTGACCCCAAATCATTTTTACAGGCTCCCAACTTACGGGAACCACGGAGGATATAAGTAACTTGGCAGCGTTTGCTTGTTCGTTATTCCCTACACTCGCCAGCGATTGACATGGCACAGACACCTACTATCGTACCTACCACGCCTTCGCCATCATTGGACATACCTCGGGATCAGTCTGAACCCCTTCATGAAGAAAATATCACACAGGCTTCAACACGAGTAGCATCCCCAATCCCTCAGCCCTCATCCTTCACCCCTTCAAACAATGTCCGCAAGCCGTCGAATCGGAGAAAGCGAAAGGCCGTTGTATCATCATGTCTCGGATCACCTGGCCTCAAGCCAGCGCTTGTCCTGGAAAACGCAGGCAGCGTCGCGCGAGACCACCTTGCCAACGAGCGCACATTCCTGGCGTATATAAGGACGAGCCTCGCGCTTGCTTCGACAGGGGTCGCTCTCGTCCAGCTTTTCTCAATTGCAGATGCCTCGGCTGCTGCTGCAGGTGCGACTCTGAAGCGGTTTGCGCGCCCCCTGGGCGCAACGACTGTCATTGTCGGTCTGGGTGTGCTTGTAATCGGTGCGCGCCACTAACAAATATACCTCCACAGCCCTGTATCCATCATCGTGCTGATCTGTCTTGGCTCCAGGTTTTTCTCGGTACTTCGTCGTCCAGACCGCACTCACTAACGGCCGCTTTCCGACTGCGCGTTCATGTATAATCTTCATTACCTTTGTCCTCGCCGCCCTGGTGACCGCGACTTTCGGAATCTTGGTTTCAGGGAAGACTGCCGCTCTTCCTTAGACCCTTTCGAAAGGGTTTTTCTTCTACTTCTCCTGTTGTTTCAATATGGGCACATAGATATTCAGCTTCCATGGGCGAATATATACTTACAGCACGCCTGTGTATGATCGAGATTCATATGTATATATCCTCGGAGCCATAGATGTATTTTATTTTACCTTAGACGATCAAAGCCTTTCCGCCCAACTAGGTTATGCACATGGAGTCTTGCTACACACACAAGTCGTTAAAGCAGCTGCGGCCTTCCCGTTATTCCCTGCATCTACCATTGCATCAGCGATTGATATGGCACAGACACCCACTACCGTTTTTACCACCCCTTCCCCGGCCTCAGGCATAACCCAAGAACAGCGCGAACAGAGCGGTACCCAAGCATCAACAAGATTGGCGTCCCCAATCTCTCCTTCACCCTCACCGCCCATTCTCTCAGGGCTCAGACACGAACTGTTGGATCAGGGAAAGCAGACGGCCGCTCCATCATCCCGATCGCCGCGACTCAAACCGGCGCTGGTCCTGGAAAACGCAGGCAGCGTCGCAAGGGACCATCTAGCGAACGAGCGCACCTTCCTAGCGTATGTGAGGACGAGCCTCGCCCTGGCTTCGATGGGGGTAGTCATCGTTCAGCTTTTGTCCATTGTGGATGCACCGACTGCCGCAGGTGCGACTCTGGAGCGGTTTGCGCGTCCCCTCGGGGCAGCATCGGTTATTGTCGGTCTGCTTGTGCTTGTAATCGGTGTGTGGCTGCTATGTGATGTACTGCCCCACCGTGTGCTCGTCCGTGCTGATTGTCGGTTTTGCCTCAAGGCGTCTTGCGGTACTTTGTTGTCCAGAACGCACTCACGAGGGGCCGCTTCCCCACTGCGCGTTCGTGCATTGGGTTCATTGGGTTTGTTCTTGCGGCGCTTGTGGCCGCGACCTTTGGTATCCTGGTCACAGAGAGAAGCGCTGTTCTTACTTAGGCTCTTTTGGATCATATCGTGATTTCTTCTTTTTAGTTATCGTTTTTCTCTTGGGCTCTTACGATACGCGTGAGGGGGTTCAGCGTTTCATTGGCATTTACTTATCTGATCGATGATTAGGATTCGTATATATATACTGGGAGATATAGCTGGACTTTACCTCATGAGCAGATGATCTGCCTAACTTCCACCATTAGGCAATGGACCACATGTGGGTTGTTTTCCACGTCCTTGCCGTGGTTCCCTGTGGAATATCTAGAGTTAAATGAAGCCCATGGCCGTCATTAGAAGGTGATAAATGATGTTTTCAGATCTCATTGTTCATGCCTGCCTTGGGCCGATAGCTTCTTCAAGGGGGCTATCCACTTCTAGAAGCGCAGACAACCTGATCTCGACGCCTTGGTTCCCTCAAATCTGGTCAGCAAGACAGATAACCGGTTTCCACAGGGTGGTCACGTTGACCTGGTGAAGACGGTTGGACACCAGTATGAAGCAGACATCAAGGCATGAATCTGATCATGCAATCAAATGGGGTTTAAAGCGCACACATATTGGTGGTCACAAAGACCAAAGCCTTTCGCACTGGAATGTTTTTCAAAAAAAAGCGTGTTGTGCTGGTTGTGCGTGTTCAAGGACGAAACTCTCGATCGTTCTAATTCCAAATGAATGCCCCACATCCCATCTAATGTAATGCCTCCTTGGCAATCTGCGCCGCGTATGGGTTGCGCGCGTCGTTGCGCCATTCAGCAGCTAGTGGGGAGTGAGGAAGTTAGTCAAGGTGCCTTCGGTGCGCCTGTGCGAGGGAAGCAAAAGGCCTTACATCGGACGCCGGAATCTTGGGCTTTGGCTACCAGCCACATAGTGAAGAGACCGGAGACCATAAAAGGCCACAGGGGTTTTACGACCTGTGTGGAAAAATGTGGTTGCATCAGTAAACGGTTGATGTGGAGAGGTTGCCAGCGAAGCAGAACAGACCGGTGTGGGCCATTTACGCAATCCGAGAAAGGCCATTGTGTTTAGATATAGGTCCTAGCCTGAGTTTTAAGGAAGATTCAAGGATGGTGGTGAGTAGCGTAGCTGTACGTTCTGATGCAAAGGTATCGGGCGAGACCGTGGTTTGTTGGCGTGTGAAGATATTTCCTCTTCTGTATGCGATCAACCCAAATTGTGGATGTCATTTCCTCGTCAGAAGCGATTTCAACCTCTCTTCCGCTGCATCATAGGCCTCTCAATGCTTGCCAGCTGAATTCAACCCTGTCGACCACTACATTTACCTTATAGCTTGAATCCTGAAGATTTGTTGGTCCTCTACATTTGACTGCCCGACGCGTTGCAAATTACAGTTGCACTAGCAGTTTGGCGAGGCAAATCTACATAACTATCTCCTTATTACCACTACCTGAGGTGCCGACCCCATGTCTACGCTAGCAGCCAATCCTGCTGTGAATGCACCCGTTGGCACTGCTGTAGGTCTATCCTCTTGCGTAAAAGGGAATGCAGCTGACGAGCTATAATTTCAGTGGAGGCAATTCCCATTCTTCGATGTCGTACCCGTAAAAGACGTTCAGGATCTCGACAGCTCCCCCGACATATTCAAGGTATACACTTTTGTAGTCTAAATTAAGTCGTCGTCTGACTACAATGCAGGTTACCCCAGAGATATCAACCGTCGTGTCATCCTCAGCCGGCGTACTCGTCGCTGACATCCACGGCAGCATCCACCTCCTCAACCGGGACTTTGCGTCCATCAACAGCTGGATAGCCCACGTCGATGGGCGGGTGACGCATATGCTGGAGCGAAAGAGTATTCTAATAACGCTGGGTGTGCGCGTCGCGTTCGTTCCTGCAATTGATCGTGCCACAGTCTGACATGTTATCAGGAAGAGGACGCCGTGCGGTCTCCCTTGCTGAAAATATGGGATATGCAGAATACGGACCCGCGGACGGGCGCGCCAGTACTCCTGCGGTCGGCCAAGGTTCAGCAGAGCAACCGGCCCCACCCTGTATGTTCCATCGTTTATCGATTACACGTGCCTGTTTTCACGCGGAGCACAGGTTTCGACCGCTGCGCTTTCCAACACACTTTCCCATCTTGCAATCGGCCTTGGCGATGGCACCGTTCTGCTTTACCGCCACTTGGACCAGTCACTCGCATCCTCAAACTCACTGACATCTTTACCGAAACCACGCACGGTCCACGAGTCTCCCACTGAGCCTATCACAGGGCTTGGGTTCCGGGAGCCTACGGAAGAGCTACCGAACTTGTATCTGTTCGTTGTTACGACGAATCGAGTGCTGTCGTACCAGGCATCTGGGAAGGGAAGTGGTGGTACAGCAACGGTGGTCGATGAGGTGGGGTCAGGGCTTGGCTGCGCCACTATGGACTGGCACGCAAGGGATATGCTGGTTGCAAGAGACGAGGCGATTTACATCTGTGGGATTGACGGCAGGGGTACATGCTTGGCATATGAAGGCATGGTCTCCCAACCTTTTGGCACATAATACGCTCATGATTGTTCAAGGGCACAAATCATCCGTGCACACGCATCTCAACTATCTGGTCATCGTGTCGCCCCCATTCATACCCACCGCATCGTCGGCCTCAACGACTGTACGCAACTTTGTCGCACGCAATGTGCACACAGCGGATTCGGATATCACCAAAGTCACTGTCTTCGACCTGGAGAACAAGTTTGTGGCGTATTCGGGGACCTTTCAAGAAGGGGTTCGGGCGGTCATCTCGCAGTGGGGTCAGATATATGTTCTAACAACGGACGGCAAGGTTTGCTGCCTAATCGACGTATCGCTTTGCATAATAATCATTTCCGTGTTGTAGCTCCTCTGCCTGCAGGAGAAATCTACAGCAGACAAGCTGGAAATGCTGTACAAAAGGTCTCTTTATGTCTTGGCTTTGAATATGGCGAAAACGCAGCGGCTTGACGATGCGAGTATTGCTGATATACACCGCCAATACGGGGACCATCTATACGCCAAGGGCGATTATGATACCTCCATGCAGCAGTTCGTCCAGACAATTGGGCACTTGCAACCAAGCTACGTGGTTCGAAAGGTGAGGCTAAAACGTCCCCCATTTGGCCAACACAATACTCACACACGAGGCAGTTTCTCGATGCCCAACGCATCCATAATCTCGTAACCTATTTGCAAGAGCTACATTCTCTCGGGCTTGCCAACTCGGATCACACAACATTACTGATCAACACGTATACCAAGCTTAAAGACGTCTCCCGGCTTGACAGCTTCATCAAGTCTGAATCAAAGCGAAATGCGGATGACTCGGACGAGCTCCCTTTCGACCTCGAGACGGTCATCCGTGTGTGTCGGCAGGCTGGCTACTTCGAGCACGCGTCGTATCTCGCGAAGAAATTCGAGAGGCATGAGGATTATCTGCGAATCCAGGTTGAAGACGCGGAGAATTACAAGGATGCGTTGGCGTACCTTAGGGAGCTTGGACCAGAAGTGGTTTGTCTTTCATAGGGGGCATTTATATGGTTTGAGTGATCTGATGTAATATTTCAAGGCGGAGAGCAATCTTGCACGGTATGGACGGGCGATGCTCGACAATCTACCAGAGGAAACCACCCAACTACTCATCGATCTCTGCACCGACTCTGCCGCTCTGCCGGAGGCCCCGGGGGAGTCTGCTGTCGCAGCAGCGGCAAAACAACCTGCCCCGACTTCTTCATACCTATCGTACCTGGCTCTGCGCAACCCAGTTTCGGCCCCAACGATCACATCGTCCGAGAAGACAGCTACGCCGCCTTCTCCGTCGATAAAAACAGTCAAGCCCGACACGCAGTCGCGCCGCGATTCGCTGTATGCTGCATCGCGGTCCTCGACGCCCCCACTTCCGAGCTCCGCGGCAGCTGCCCCACGGCCTAGCACAGCACCTCTGCCTGCCCCCAAAAGGCTGTCACCACGGCTGTATTTCGCGCACTTTGTGGACCACATGGAGCAGTTTGTCATGTTCTTGGAAACGGTCGCGGCGCGGCGCTGGGGCCAGAATATCGATGACAAGGCGGCAGGTGGGCCCGTGACGACGACGATGGCGTTTGACGGCCCCGCGGAGGAGGAGACAGACCGGCTGGACCAGGTTGCGGTGTGGAACACGCTGCTGGAGCTGTATCTTACGCTTCCGCGGCCGGCGTCTATTGCGGGGAAGGAGCGGTCCGTGTTCGATGAGCGCGTGATGCGCGAGAAGGCGATGCGTGTGCTGAGGAGCGAGAGCCTCCCGTATGACCCGACGCATGCCCTGATACTGTGTTCGACGCACGGGTTCACGCAGGGTCTGGTGCTGCTGTGGGAGCGGATGGGCATGTACGAGGAGGTCCTCCGCTTTTGGATGGACCGTGATAAGGAAGGGAATGCGCCTGAGGCCTCGTCGAACGTCATCAGCCAGCTGATGCAGTACGGCTCTGACCACCCGCATCTGTATCCGCTCGTGCTGCGGTTCCTGACCTCGACCCCGGAGTTGCTCTCGCGGCACCAGGCGGACCTGAAGGGCATCTTGGAGTACATCGACGAGGAGAAGATCATCCCACCGCTGGGCGTTATCCAGGTGCTCAGCCGGAATGGCGTGGCGAGCGTGGGGCTTGTCAAGGAGTGGCTTATAACCAGGATTAAGGATGCGAACAGCGAGGTCCAGGGCGTAAGCACTGTTCCAGCTCTTTCCTTTGATGAGGTTTTTTTTTTTTTTGCTAATGGCGGTGGTGTGCAGGATAAAGAACTTACGGACTCCTATCGGCTGGAGACTGCTGTGAAGCTGAAGCAAGTCGAGGAATTGTCTGATTCTGAGCACCCGCGCGTGTTCCACGTAACGCGTTGTTCGGCGTGCCAAGGGCAACTTGATCTCCCAAGCATACACTTCATGTGTAACCACAGCTATCATCAACGGCGAGTGCCCTCACTTCTCCCTTGGTTACCTGGCCCTTTTTTTCTAAAAACTAAAGATGTAGGTGTATCGCTGAGCATGAAACGGAGTGCCCGAATTGCGCACGAGAGCATGGTGTTATTCGCGAGATTCGGCTTAACAACGAGCGGCTCGCAGACCAGCATGATGTGTTTTTGTCGGAGGTGTCTGAAAATGGGTTTGAGGCGGTTGCTGGGGCGTTTGGCAGGGGTGTGCTGAATATTTCGAGATTGGATGATGTTCTGTGATCGCTGGGGTTTATACTTTTGATTTTGCGAAGATCATCATTATAGAATATTATGAGTTTGTATATGAGTTTGTCACTATGGTAGGGTTAACGTCAGGCTGGACATCCCCGCCTGGATTATAAGCTTCAACAGCAGCCATGTGTAGTTGGCTGAGCTTTAGCAAGGCCATCCCTTGTGTCCATAAGTCTGAGTTTATGGTTCAACGTATGTAGTAGATCTGAATGCCATTACGTAATGATTTTTGTGAACCTTTGTCCTAAATCATCATCCAACAGGGTTAATCGGTGTGCTGTATGCCAATCAGGAAAAAGCCCCGACGATGCGGCGTACGTCCTTTGTTCTACACCACCACCATCTCTCCGCCAGTTCATTCCCATTGATATCCCCCATTTTTTTTTTCTAGTACTTTGATTCAAATGGCCATCCTCGCGATCCAGAGTGTCCCTGGGGTTCCCTGAGATGCCACTTTGCTCACCCAGAGGACCCGGAATGGTATGATAGCCCCATTTCGTACCTGCCCACGTCCCTGCAACATGGGCGAAGTACCGAGTCACATACGCGAGAGGTGCAGAACAGCCCACCGAGACGTGAACGTAGTATGCACCACTCTTCGAAACAACACCGCACGGGCTCGCCACCTACCTCTCCGCGTGGCCGACGATCAAGCTTCGCCTCGACACAAAGGAGCGCTTCCGTCGAGGCGAAGAGAATGAGTGTCGTCAAGCCCATTGTCCCAACAACAACATCCAACCCCATTCCCCTTGCCGCGCGTATATCGCATGCACCGCCAGAGAATAATGCGGCCCCATTACGTACCTCGACTTCTGCTGTTCCAAAGCCACTCCTCCTTCCGTCCGCGACAAACCCGTATTCCCCTGTTAAATCCATCATTCCACCTTCACCGAAAACTTCTGCCGCTGCTAATAGCGAATCTCCATTAAACCCGTCAATGGCGACGCGGCCACCCCCCCCTCCCTGTCCAACATTTCCCCCTCCACCGTTCCCTCCACCCCCACCTCCACCATCAAACCCGTCCAGTCCTCCTAAAATCACCCAGGCTGGCCCTTCACGCGACCAGAGATATCAAATCTGGAACACCAGAATCAAGTCAGTTTGTTCCACAGCTGCGTATATTGCCAGGCCAATGATGTCCTTCCCCGCAGACTATTAGCGGAATCCGTCGACGTCCGCAAACGAATCGTCAGCATCGACGAGAAGATCACGCTCGCCAAAGCCAGACTCCACTCCTCCTCCTTCGCCGCTGCGGACAAGCAGCGTCTCGACGGGGAGCTCGCGGAGCTGCACGCGCAAAGGAAGCGGGAGCTGGACAGGGAGGGCGCTATCACGGACGAGCTGGTCGCGCTGGCTGATGACAGGCCGGCGGCGCCGCGCCCGGCTCTGACGAAGGAGACGGAGGCGCAGCTCGAGGCGAAGTACCAAGATATGCTCAGCTACGTGCAGCAGCTCAAGCACACCGCGGCCGAGCTCGCGAAGGTGCTCCACGAAATATCCGAGTCCAAGAAGGGCACTGGTGCACCACCGGCGATGGAGGTGGACCGCGGCCCCGCTGAGCCGACGGAGCTGGAACAGGCCCTTGACAGGATATCCGACGCTGATGTGAAGCTCTCGAGTCTCGGCAATATCCTCATCACGCGCGACCAGGATGTTTTGGCTAATGCCAGGTATCGGATGGACGATAGTTACGAGAGTCTGCGGCGGTCCTTTGCTCACCGCCTCGCAGCCGACGACTCCCCGGCTCATCTGCACGTTGAGAAAGCCAAGGCTGCTGTCGACGACGCGAAGCAGAAGATGGAGCGGGTGGATAGGAATGTGGCTGAGCTCACCGCACTGCTCGACAACATGGAACTAGAAGTGGAGAACGCGAAGAAGGATAACGAGAGATGGAAGGCGACATTCACAATGGTAAGTATCCCCCCTCCTCCTCTTCGCTTCCTATGTCATCGTACCCCCCAACCTTATTTTAAACCCCCATTCCCTCAATCACAGCTAGAAAAACAGCTGGAGGAGTATGCACAAAGCCAGACCAAAGACCACACCGTCATCGAGACCCTCGAAGCAGCACTGAAAGCGCACACATCGCAGCAGCCTGTATCGCCACCGCCCTCCCCGCACGCCGGGCTCACAGAGCGCGACATCGCAGACCGCGCACCCGCCCTCATGCACCCGCACATCAAGGCGCGCGTGGACGGTGTGCGCACGGACATCGAGGCGGTGCTGCGCGCGCAGGACGTGGAGCTCTACGCCGGGGTGTGGCGGGACCTCGCGCCGTCGCTGATGATCATCAAGAAGGCCACGGAGGAACTTGATCAGGGGGATGTCCAGAGTGCGAATGAGGTGATGGTGGATGCAGAGCCGTAGGTGCTTTTATTGGCTGGCTGTCTCTGTTTTTGTTGTAGTTCTTGTGTGACCCCCTCGATGGGGAGGGGCGAGTCTCGTAGTATACTAGTAATTTAATTTTGTAACAAACTCAAGCTTAGCATCTCAATTGTTGTCTGTTAATCTGTATTACCCTGTCTAGGAGCGACAGTTCCTACAGCCCAACTCGCAGGAACCAAACGCGCATGAATAGCTGAATGAATAGAAATGGATCATAATGTACGGAATACAATTTACAAAAAAGGCACAGAACACAGCTACGTCAAGTCCTTGTCGACATCGCTCTTTTCGGCATAGCTGCTTTGGCCGACGGTGCTCGCCCATTGGCTTGTCCCGCGGGCACAGCAGCAGCCGCGCTAGACGACCGGGGCTGCCGGGAGGCAGAAATATTAGCACTCAAGCGACGCTGCCCCTCCTCTTCCTCCTCACTAGGCGCCATCTTCCTCGCCTGCGTAAAGAAGAGCTTCGCATCGCGCTCGCATATGTTCTCGATGTAGTATGTGTTCCCTGGAAGCAGTCACAACGTGAGCGTTGTCAGTATGAGGGAGGGCATGAACTTCAAGAGATCGTACCGCGCGGAACCATAAACATCCCCCCCGTAGCAAGAATTAAGCTAGTCTCATGGACTTTGAAGTTCACAGCACCCTCGATCACATAAAAGATCTGATGTACCATGAGTGGATGCTCCCCAGCTTCTGCCTATGATGAAACTTACATAGGTATTGTCTCTCGCCATTTTGCTCGGCTTTTGACTTCGTGCAGGAATGATCATCTGCCCTGCGGCGATGAACTCGCTGTCTCCAAAGACCTTATCGTATGACCATTGATTGTTTGCCGCCGCCTTATGCTTGATCATCTTCGATGTCCACGCGATTCCTAGGAAAAAAATTATGGTCATAACATGAGGATGGACAAAAGGGGGGGATGGCGTACTTCTAGTTATCACATCCTCCGTAGGGTACACAAGAACCTCAGCCGTCGGTTGTGTATCATCGTCCATTCCTTCCTCCGGATTCCAGAGCCGCGGTATTTCGCCTCCGGGAATGGGGACTTCCGACGGTGCCTTGCTCTTTGCCCGTTTGCGCTTGGCGGCACCCAAAGGCATAGGGATCTCCTTTGGTATTCGTCGAATCTCACGGATCGCAGGCACCAACACAGGTCCGGCCGAGTCAGTCTTCCCATAGACGACCTTCTCGCCGCGCCACCACTCGAGCGGCTTATAAGGCTCCCTTTTACTCTTGCGAACGCCATCGCGATAAACTGCAAGACATGAGCCAGCTGGGTAGTAATTAGATGAGATGCGAACCTTTATTCTCTTTCTTGGATTTCGACTTCGCGCGGGATGGTTTTTCCACTTCCGCTAGCTTAACCTTCTTCGACATTTTGGGTGGCTGGGGTTCCGGCGACTGTTCTCTTTGGTCATCAGAATCGGGAGGGATATCTTCCAAACCCCTTGCTATCTCGTCTTCTACATCTTCTTCCACGACATCATCACGGTGTGAGGCCCTTCGTTTCCCTTTGTTGAACCGAGGGGATGACGATACAGGTAGGTCGACATCTGGCATCGGAGCATCATCGTCACCGCCATCTCGATCGATTTGCATGAAAGATGTGCGTCTCGGAGTTGGCTCATCGTCTTCCTGTGGACCATAATCATCGTTTTGTTGGCCCATGTCACCATCGTCGTAGCCACCCTCTGGATCTGAATCAGAGTCGATTTCGGGGGCACGCATGGACTTCGAGAGGCCAGAGGGTCCAGGCCCTGCATTGGACATGGACCGGTGGTTGGAGGTGCGCGGGTGGGGAGAAGGTATCTGGTCGAAGTCGACATCAGACGTACGTGCAACAGGACGACTAGAAGGCCCCGCGCGTCCTAGAAATGATGGCGTATTTGGGGGCTGTGTATTCGCAAAATAGCGTAGAGGAGCTACAGTCGCTATTAGAACCAGCAAATAACATCATGTGCAATTACTTACTATCATCCAACTCCATTGATACCTCGCCGTTCTCATCCAGGTCAACGTCTTCGTGAATACTAGGCTGTTTCCGCCGCCTCGCCTTGGCCATTGGAGGCGTCCTGTTGTCAGCCTGCTGCATTAATTCCTCGAAAGGCTCGAACCCATCCGACATGCGCTCGACATGTTGCACTGCGATACCGGTCTTCTTCCCAACCTCTGGGTTGTCTCCTCGATATGGGATATGGGCCTTCTGCGGCCCCCTCCGCGCGCCGCCTACGCTACTTTTGCGAGCAGACGTTGGCATCAGACTTGAGACTAAATGGAATACAAAGTGAAGGATCGTGGGATCTTAAACAAGACGCGCTTGGTCCTATTTGGCAATGGCTTCTCGATTTTATAGTACCCGTGACTAGAAAACATCTCAGAATGCGATCTGCTCTCAGCCTCGCTCAGAAATGGTGCCCAAGACGCAAACTGTCGGCTTTTTATTCAACCCATACTGTATCAAATGAGCCAAAGAAGGGCGATAAAGGTAACGTACAGCATTAATTTTTTACATGATTGCTTCATTCATTATTCCTGCAGTCGTCGTCGCAATGTCAGGGGGCGTCGACTCTTCCGTGACCGCTCTCCTCCTCGCACAGCAGGTATGAAGTCCAGCCACAAAAGCTTCGCCCTCTCATCTCAATAGGATTACGATCTTTCCGCAGTCTTTATGCGCAATTGGGATACCCGTGACGAATCGGGCACAGACAAGGGCTGCGAATGGGAAAAGGACTGGGAGGACGTCCGGCGCGTATGCAGAAAGCTTGACTTGCCGTGTCAGATGGTACGTTTGTTTAACCTGGCTGCTTCCATACCTGATACATAGTCATAGATTGATCTATCACGAGAATATTGGAACAGAGTATTTGAGCCATCTCTCCGGCAATGGCAACAGGGTACTACTCCAAATCCAGATGTCTGGTGTAATAAGTATATGTCTCCTTTCAGGCTCTCCGTTATATATTCTCAACCCCATTAGAGAAATTAAATTTGGCGCACTTCTCGATCGACTCCCGCTCGACACGCGGACATTAGAAAACTCTTGGATTGCTACAGGTGCGTTATTCTCACTTTTGGCCCTTCGTCTCCACTAACAAAATTAAAGGACATTATGCCCGTAAATCATGGTCATCCTCATCACCCCAAGGGATCGCCCGACCACAACTCCTTCGCGCAATAGATCAAACGAAAGATCAAACCTACTATCTATCTTCAATATCAGAAGCTAGCCTTCGTCGCGCCCTATTTCCCATCGGGCATCTCACTAAGCCTGATGTTCGTGAAATTGCAAAGAAACACCAACTAGTTACTGCCGACCGACCAGAGAGCATGGGTATCTGTTTCGTTGGCGAAAAAACGAGATTCAACAACTTCATATGTACGTGATTGGCTTTATATAGGGCAAGCCCAATCCTAATGTGCATACCAACCAGCCTCGTATTTGCCACCTAACACAGGACCCATCATCATGAAAACCACGGGCAAAACTATAGCACAACACTCCGGCTTATGGAATTTCACAATCGGCCAGAATGCTCGCATCCCCGGCATGCTCCAAAAAATGTTCGTCTCCTCCAAAGACGTTGAGTCAAACGCCATATATGTCGTCCCGGGCTCGTAAGTACCCACCGTGAATCGAGGTACCATGATCACATTCTGATATAATCCATCAACTCAGGGATCACGAATCACTCTTCTCCTCTCAAATCCACGTCTCCAATCTCACTTGGATATGGAACGACGTATACCCTCCAGAACTAGACATGCCCGAAGGATTCCGGGCACACGCTATGCACCGCTACAGAATGACTCCCACCGCATGCACTATTCACAGGTATCGCAAACCTAAAAGAATTTGCAATTCACGTCAGCTAATCATTGCAGATCAGGGCGCAACGATGCGTTAATAACGTTCGATGAGCCTCAGCTCGCAGTGACTCCGGGCCAGGTGGCTGCAGTATTCGATGGGGACTGGTGTCTCGGTTGCGGGGTAGTCCAAGAGTCTTTGAACCAGCCACCTTGCACCTGAAAGACATAACACTATCGTCTTTGTATCCTCCCCTAGTTTAAGGAACCACACCAGAGTGCAATTAAAACCCGGTTTACTTAAATCGCTCCAGGGATGCGCAATTTGAAGCTATATACATTTGTTGATTTGGCATTATGAAGAGCAAGAAATGTAAGACGATACAGAGGCTGATGAACCAGTATCTAAATAAAATAGGAACAGAGCGTGCGGTCGTGAAAAATGATGACAATGAAGGCTGCAGTAGCAATCACAGAAATTCATGTACGCAAGATATGAAAATGAGAAAACAAACAACCAAGGTCTAAACATAAGTATGATAGGGTGGAACAGACGAGACCATGCAAATGATTGAAGGCAAGTTCAGAGTGCTATCATCCTCAGACCAAACAAGTCCTCGCGTTAAACCCACGTAATCTTCGCCTCACTGCCCCAGCTGCTCACAGGAAGCCAGACCCAGGGAAAAACTGTGATCCTGGTCCATCGACCGAGTCCTCACTATCACTCGTCATCGTCTCAGTGATACGGCTGCTCTCCCCCATAACCCGACTCCCCTCCGTCAACCGGCTTCTACTGTCCAACATGGCGCTCCTCCCACTCCCACTCCCACTACCCACAATCTGAGCGTCGCCCCGTCCCCTCCTCCCAGACTCAAGCTCAGGCTCAGGCGACGACGACGGTTCCCGCGCAAACACGTGACTCTTCATATTCAGCTCCGCGCTCGTCAGCATTCTTTCCGGGACAGACTGCCGAGGCGCAGCAGTTCTCCGCGGGGGCGAAAGCGACGACGGCGGGGAGGGCGAGGGCGAGCGGCGGAGGTACAGGTTCTCATCTTCGCGCTCGTCCCCTATTAGGCTTCGCTGGAATGGGTCCAGATCCTCATCATCTGCGGCTTGGGGTCGTGCGAGGGGCGTCCGGCGCTGCGAGGGGACTGAAGGCGCAAGATTAGGCCGCGGCCCCGAGGACGTCCGTTGATGCTGCGAGACTGGAGGTGGAGCAGTATGCTGATGTGAGTATGCCTTTACATTACGATCTGTGTGAGGCTGGGTAGACGCCGGAGATAAGGCATCTCGTTGTGCAGGGACAGGGACTATCTGTTCTGGGCTTTGTCGATAAGGTCGTTGGACTGGATGTGGTTGCCCCTGCGTTCGCCGGCCTGGTTGGGATTGGTTTGAGGGTGAACTATCATATTCGAACTGCGTCAAATAACAAAATTGGTCAATCCCTGTCCTGATAATGATATAAGAACCTCTGCTTACCGTAATGAACACCTCCTCGCGCCTCCTTTCTCCGATATCCTTATCAATGCAGTAGCAAACATAGAGTGTATCAGCGCTGCCCAAGCAGTGAGATTTCTGGCAGAAACATTGCCAAGCAGCAAAGACGGATTAACTTACGTGTCCTTGACTAGACCAACACAAAACAGGCCGACAAGTGCAGTCACACCAGCTGCCAAAAGTGCAGCACCCAATGCTTCATCTGGGGAATTAAGAGTATGTGCGACGAAGAGATATGTAATCAGCGCGAACGGGAAGGTCAGGGTAAGTGGTGCTACAGTCAACAAGGTCAATGGCGCTATAACGATGTCAGTGACAGAGTCTCTTCAAGATCAAATTGTTGCAACTTACGTTCTGTACCACGCTTCATTGAGGGTCCTCGTCCCCTTCCTACCCCTCTTGCAGCCTTTGCCTCTACACTCCTCGTTAGCGCCCGCACGCGCCTTGCACTTGGGAAAAAAGGATCTCCGGTGAGGCCAGCGTATACGAGAGCATACTTGCTGAGGGCTGTGGTCACAGACTCGAGGTATCCTACTGCCAACCGCATCCCCGAAGCGATGAATATGGCTCGGGCTGGAAGATACATTGGTGCACGTTGTAGGAGTAGTGTTACGAAAGTCAAAATACGGATGGCAGTGAGGATGAGTGCGGATAGGACGATACTTCCGAGGGATGGCCCAGTGGACCTCACAAGTGCAGCGTGAATCGTATGAGTTGACATCGGAGGCGGCGGGTATGCTGCTGGGCTGGAAATTAGAATTGCCAATCAGTGTCAACACTCATCGAATAATCGTCAGGATACATACTCAGCAAAATACCAGGCGCCTATGACGCTCGAGCATGTCATCCGCATCACCCCTCTTGCCACTCCCCAACTCCAGAGCCAAACAGCTATCGTCGCTACAATAGCCCAATTTGCATAGGCATGTACATGCCATTGCCAGCCAGAACTCCGTGGCGTTGTCGGATAACCGATAAGCAGAAGGCGGAAAACCAAGGTAATGAACGGTATCGAAGCAATGAGCATGATGAGAAGAATTGCTGGGGATAGTGCTAGCAAGAAAGGGTTGGCGAGAAGTAGGTGTGTGGTCAGCGTTAGCGTTGATGACGTTGTGTGCATATCTCGAGGAAGATTGACTAATCGACGTGCTGTTAAAATCGACAAGGCTAAGGGTACCAATGAAAACAGTCGCAAACTGTAGGACGGCAGGTTAGTGGGATATGATATGAATGCCCTCAAAGACTTGCCCAACAGTTTCACCCCATGTTGGCTCTTGATCGCCATCCCACATAAAACTGCCCACAAATGCCCAAACTGCTGAGATAAACAGGGTCGCAGGAACAAAAACTGATGTTGCAAACATCACTGGCCGCACAAAGATCCGAAGCAAGAATATATGTGTGTAGGCCGCTATTGCACTTGAGAGCGTAAGCAATGTGAGCATGGGCACCGTATGTAACAGTGTGGTGTATGCAAAGCTTCGGCCTTTCGGTACCTTGGGTTTGTGTGCGACGAAGAGCAGTAGGATAGAGAAGAATACACATATCGATACGCTTGCACACCATAAAGCTGTCCACACTGAGTCGTGATATTTTCGCCGTCCCCTGGGCGTATGTCGAGGATCGGGAAGAGTGAAGACGTCAAGGGGTCGAGCCCGACCGTCACGCGGTAGTAAAGACTCGGTTAATGACAGAGAAGGTGGTGCTTCGCGAGTATTGTATGTTTGTGGTGGAGGTTTCACCCCCGGTGGCCCGAATAAGTCTGGTGGAGGGTCCGAGTCGGTGGAGTCAGACGGGGCGGGAGATGGTGTGCGAGCCCGCATGGGTGACGACGCAAGGTGTGCTAGCCAGCCTTTCGGCGATTCTGAACGCACAGAGGCGTTGTCGGATGGAGGTATGAGCGGGACAGACTGCGGGTACCTCTTCATCCCACTTCGCCCGATCTGTTCATCTTCGTCGAGGCGTAGATATGGGTCGTCGTCGTCGTCGGGATGCAACTGTCTGCGCTGAGTATGTTCAGAGACCCTGCTCATTCCGCTATCCCGCAGATGGGGGTCATCAAGGTCGTCGAGATCCGTGTCTACCCCATGTCCAACCCGAGAGCCATCATCTGTGCTGAATGAAAAGAACATTGGCTGAGAAGCAGATAGGCTACCGCTACCTTGTGGCTGCTGCTGCCTTGTCAGATATTGCGACGCATATGCTGCGAACGACGCAGCCATCGACGTCCTAGTAACCGAGGTCGTCGTCTATAGTGGAATCAAATTCTTTGTGGCTCAAGGCATATTTTGGAATACAGCCGCGTCACCATCCATGTCACGTCACGCTCCCAACGGACCCGCGCACACATGTCCATCCGAGCTGGTCGTCTTCTCCTTTCCCTTAGAAACAAACAATTGCCCTATGATGGACACCAAAGTTTCAATATATGGGATTGTCATAAGTAATGGGTGTTTCCCAACCCAGGCCTCGTATGACACTCGACACCGACTGTAGTTGTCCACAGTTCACCAACCTGGCCCCCGCAGCTCCCGTGTCCAAGGACCGACTTGGAGTCAAATTATAGGAGTCAAATTATACCACTCAAATAACGAAGCAGGCCTAAACATGAAGTAATGATGTTCAAATAATGTATAGGTGAACATCAAGAAAGAGGTGCCACCCTGAAAACTGCCAAAGGTATTGACGAGCAAAATAACTCAACTCCAACTCGATATCATGCACAAAGGGGCTACTGCCACCGGACTGTTCCGAGTCTAGAATATATTCACTTATCCACCGATACGACCAAATATCGTTGGAATGCCCGTATTCTGGAACCCTCAGCTATATCTGCTCGATGGCAGACAGCAATCATATATAGCCCTTTGACAGAAATAGGAAGGACAATTGGAACCCACCTTCCAAGTAATAGTTGGAACAACCCCTGGCAAGCCCATGCAAAAAGCCATTACGATGCGATGTCCACATATTGTGGAAGCCGGCAATATATCACTTGAGCCGACTCCAAACATCACGACAATGAAAATAGTGAGTTCAAAATGTCCCATACCTAAATTGTTGTCTCACCCTCAACAGATTGAATATCTATCACTCCTAATCTAGAGTCTTGGTAAACGTTGCCTGCTGGTAATTTCAACTTCCGTGACCTCTGTTGATTCGTAGAAACGTCATGGAGACCAGAGAGTATAGTTTCCCGATCTAAGTATCGCTGCTACCACCGACGGACCGCGTCAGATTTGGCAGATTCGGAACCAAATATGTTTTACAATGTCAAGGTGGATCATCGCGCACTGGTCCGAGAAATGAACCAACCGCACGGGGCCCGCAATCCAATGGTTCAGCAGAATCCGCCATCAAAATAGCCCTAACACGAACGAGCGTCGGCCCATTGTCCCAAAACGGCATCACATTAATCCGCCAATATTCGTAGATCTAAGCACACGCAGAGCGCTGCAACATCATCCAGACCCGTTCTTTACGGATAGCCTTTTGCGTCGATACATGGGGGCACCTTCTTGATAATCACGTTCGCATCCATCAAGAACCCCAGATAATCCATCCGCGCTCCTCGCTCTCTTTTGTCCACAGGCTGGCCATATGTGTTGATCCCCGGGATTGGTTATGACTAGGATTATCGACCATTCGTCGGGCTCGGCTGATGCGACTACGGCGCGCTATAATCAAAGAAACACGTAAAGCCGGAGGACCTACTGGTTCAAGATGAGACGAAACCATCGGCATGTCGTGGGTTGGAGGCAATACCCAGTTCACCCAGAATCGATGTTGCAGGTTGTTCGCTCTCAAGGGCTATACGGACAGAGGAGCGGCCACCCCAGTCACGAACCTCTATGTTTCTTATCTGAGGCATCGCCGTCGAATCTTCCAATCAGATCTTCCTGGTGTCCTAAGAACACAGAACACAGTATCAGATGCTCAGCGCTCGGCCTCTGCCCTGTTTTCAGATTCATTGGAACCCTTGCTGCCTGCATCCCCAGCGCTCTTATCGTCCGATAACCAAGGGTCGTACATATGGACTATGCCTAGCCACTGCAGGAAACGGACTGAATGACGTCATGACGGAAGCACTGTTCCCTGTCTGGGTTGCCCAAGGCTGGTAATGCATATGGACCAATGTCTCTCGCAGCAAGGTCACCCGGAAAGCTCGCATGTCGACACTCGTTCATTCGTTCATAATGAGCGAGTTCTATCCAACGCCCAAGTCGAACCAGCGGAAGGACAGGCTCGTTCAAATTGATGTGAGTAAGAGCACGACAACCCACATCACCACATTTCTAGCCTCAATGCTCACATGGTGCCAGATCATAAATAAGTATCAAGTGCGAGTCGAGCGAGTCGTCGAAGGTTCAATACGGAAAATCAATTACTGAGCATCCTCTCAGGCGTTTGGCATGTTGTGATTTGGCATCAGCGTTTCTTAATTCGGATCAAGCGTCAATATGAACGCGAACCATTCCTCAAGCTTCCATGAGTGGGTCATGCCATGATGGATCTCAAAAAAATCATCTGCATACCCGTATAAACGCGAAAAAATTCGGCCTAACCCTCTACTTGTCCAATGTTTAACTGCAATGTCAGTGCTAACTTCAAGTCCCGCAAGTTCGCTTTTCGACTCGGAGTCGAGCTATTCTAGAGCTATAAATAACAGAAAAATATATCCATCCTACAAACTCTCAGAATAAACTTTGACCAT
>JASFDG010000218.1:0-32916 GCA_036937095.1 Phaeolepiota aurea
GGTGGTGGTGGTGGTGGTGGTGCCCAGGCCCTGGAGGAGTCGGGAGCTGGCGGTGACGATGATGATGATGAGCTACCTGAACTTGAGGCACCCGAGGATGATGGCCCCGTTGACGAGACCGGTGTTGACGCCAAAGACATTGACCTCGTGATGGCACAGGTCAACTGTACTCGTGCCAAAGCCGTTCGGGCACTAAAAGAGAGTGGCGGAGACCTGATCAATGCCAGTACGCATGAAGTCTATTCGCGCCTAAGTTCGTAAACTAACCAATGATCCACCCACAGTCATGGCGGCGAGCGAGTAATTTCATTCGTTGTCGTTGTTACTTTTTTGTACCATCTCATGCACCCTTTGGAACACATTCATAATTGCTCCAGTCGTATCCTTTTCAAGTCAGTGCTTATGGTAAGCACCATCGGCAGACTTCCACATAGTAGTTGGACCTCTCCCACCCATCTTGGGTGATCGTTATTCCCATCAACGGAGGGGTGTCCCTCTCTGGACTTACGCCTACTCGAAGGCCTAAATCCTGTGCGGCTTCATTGACTAGGCCTCCAAGTTCGCCTTTGGCAAACATATGATAATACCTGTTAAGAATTTGCGGTTCATGGGGCTTGGCAGCGGCTGGCTTTTTCGATGCGAGTTCTTTTGATAAAACCCAGGGCACAATGACGTCTGTTCCTTTGGTTGTCGCTACCTCGTCGGCTTCGGGGATTCTTCTTTTTGAGAGTGCATCTTGCTCGATTGCCCATACGTATATCAATACGCGGCCATGACTTGGCGAGACGGACTCGAGCAATCTCTGGGAAGCACACCGTATGAGTGGGGACATAGAGTGGGGACATATATGGCCGGCATGGGGCATCATACCTGAACTGCTAATCTACGTCGTTCGTGGGTTGCCAAATGATGAATCGTCGCGATAGATATCGCATAATCCTTCGATAGAATTAGTTCTCTTTCAGACACAGCAGCCAATTGGGCGCACAAATGCACCAGCTCTCCAAACGTTGTTCAGAATGTCTCCCCAGACAACTTCTCTCACAACTCCCGAATCCCCAGCAGTTTTGGCTATCCCAAGCAGATTCCTGCTCCTGTCAAGCCCGATTGTCCACACATCGCCTGGCCGATCTAGGGGAAGCGGTAGGTACTTGCCATTCCCCGTCCCCGAATCTAATCCTATCCACCCTGTTGGTAGGCTTGATAAAAAATTTGCGATTATCGGCCATGGCTAAATGTCAAAATGTACTGAAAACTGGAGTATCCCGTCGACGACGCAGTTGGGAGTACCTTGTACCGAGTTGACGAAAAATGAGTAGCGATCTCATCGTAGATAGCGTGCACATTCTTGTTCTCGTAAGTCTGAGGATCTCCATTGATGATGACTGCTGCAACGCTGCGCGGAGGCATGGGCCTGCCTGGTAGCCAGAACTCGAAGACACAAATAATCTCGTGATAGAGGAAGGCAAAGATGGCATATACAAGATTGGTTAGACTCAAATAAAACCCATCTCCTCGTCTATTATCCGTGCAAATTTGCTCCCGTCGAATGGCGGGAAGGGAACTATGGCAGAAGCATCGTACTCGTCGATTGCCCGGGCGAGGTTCCTGTGTAGCTGTGTACATGAGGATTACACGCTAGATTGTTCCTGAACCCACTCGACAGTAGACTTTTTCAAATGTCCAAGGTTCGATAATGCAGATGCAAGCTCTTCCTGGTGGTTGTCAAGTAACGTTGAATTTGGGACCACAATCATTGGTTTTCCGAGGCGTAGCACGTCAAGAATCGTCCCCGATCCTACAAATGTCGATATCCTCCTCAACCTCAAGTTTAAATAAGAATGCATGGATTACCTGCGTGGCTTATCACCAGGTCCGCTTTGTCATATTCGGCTTGCAAGGAGGGTTTAAATTTCCAAAATTCAACGGTGACGCCTTCAGCTTCTCTCGTCCCAGGGTTTCCTGCCTCGATATGCGATGCATATTCAAAGTTGGAGTTACCACACTGTACGACGACCTTCCGATAGCCTTTTCGAGACAAGCTAGACAACACGGGTTTCGTGAAGACTGCCTGTGTCAGAGAGTCGAATTTAGTAGAACCCACGGTGACGAATGCGATCATGGCTAAAACGAAGGGCAGATGATGGGAAAGCAGGATAGCATTAATGGTAGAAATAAGTTCAGGAATTAAAGCATTTAACCATCATCATCCATTGCCACCACCCTCGCCATCCCCAATCAATTCACGCGCCCATGTGGCATCCACAGCAACCTGTTCTGCGAAATAATCCCCTAAAAGTTCCTGCAATCGTGGATACGTGGGAGATGTAGTGTCGAGAGAGTCCGTCATGTCATCCGACGCAGGATGCAAAACTTTGAGCGCATCCTGAAGCTGCAATTAGCAACAAACTCGGTCATAACTGGACGAAAGGAAACTGACCATGACAGCATTAGTCAACACCCTCTTCTCCACGCTCTGAAGTCCAGCACATTCACTGCCTATGACTCTTGCACCTCCTCCTCGAACGAGGCCCTTTCGAACAGCTTCTTTGCCAACACCAACTAGCCCACGAATGGCACCCTCGCGTGTGCCGCGGCTTTTTCCAGGACCGACAAGCGCAAGCAGCAATGTTTTCATTATGCGCGGCGAGAGTGATGGATAAGTAGTTGAGTGCAACGTAAGTAGACGCGACAATGTCTGTGCTGCAGTCGTCCGTAGAGCAGTGGGTGATAGTGAGAGAGATGCGTTTGTCGTTGAGGGTGGTATTGAGGGAAGAGAGGCATGCAGAAGGGTAGAAAGGATCGGTGGAAGAATTTGGTGGAGCTATAATGAATTAATTAGGGGTTGTAGTCAATAAGGGGAACTATTCGTACATATGGTTCCACGAAAAGCGTAGCGTTGTCCAATATCGCGGATATAACGTCCATGAGGACTCCAAGACTCGATGCTGCATCGGCAGATGCGGAACCATCACCATCACCTTCTTTCAGAGCTGATACAACACCTTCACCAACCCAACGTACAAGGTATGGTAACAGGGCTTGCAGGCCTGCATCGTGGCGAAGGCTTGCAAGAGCCGCCGTTCGCCGGGCGAAGTCCGTGGGGGGAAGAAGCGCGGAGGTTAGCCGTGCATAATATAGCTGAAGTTCTCGTGATAGAACTTGTTTGACGAGATTCTGTTGTTGGCCAGGATGGTGCTTCTTGGAGCCAGGAAGGGATTTAGCGCCTGTCACTGATGAGAGGCCGTTGATAGGATTAGCGTTGGCACCATTTGGCTCCGGTTCTGGTTCGCGAGGTATTGCAGGCGGATTCTCGGGGATTAAGGGTTGGACGCCTTCAACTGCAAGCCAGTGGGCTGTCCACCGCACGCCTTTAGGCAGAGCGATCTTATCCTCTCGCAAGACGCGATCAAAATCGAGTTCCTCATCCTCAACAAAGTAGACAGGGCCCGCTGCTGGGAGTTGGGGGAAGGGAAGAGCGCGTCTAAAGAATGGCGGGTTTCCAGGAGTATGTCCGTAGAGTGGTTCAATGTTTAGAACGCGGAGGGCGAGGTCAATATCCGATGTCGTCAGTGTCGTTCGCCGGCCGTGACGCATAAAACGTGCAGCTTCCTGTATATTGGTCAAGAATAATCACATATGTCAGAGGCATCGCCTTGCAGACCTCAACGACCTGATGGATCCGGTATTCGACATCGCTTGCGAGCGACGAAGCCACGGTATCTGAAATAGAGATGCCAAGCGAGTCTGCAGTGTCCTAAACGCCAGGGAGGTTTTATAGATATTGGATTGTACATTTATCATGCCAAACCTTGATGTTTTCGGGCTTATACACGCCTGAGTGGGTGCTGGGCCCTGCTCTTGGTTTTGCTGCTTTGCTCATCATGGTGGTTTTGTGTTCGGCTTGCTGGTTGGTTGTATTTGTTGCAGTTTCGTTGTGAAACTCTTAAAATGAGTGTTGATGCTGGAATAGCTTACCCGTTGCTTCTCTCTTTTCATCCATGTCCAGTATGTTCTCCCAAGGGACGGCGGCCGTCGTGTATAACGTCGCTCGTAAATACTTTACCATCTCCGCTATTTCAACAGCACCAGTGCTCATGTTTATCGACGCACCTTTTGGTCGCTTTACCCCAAGCGCACAGAACAGTCCACTCCTTTTTGACGGAAGATTCTCGTGGATTGTCATGGAGCTCGTCTCCCCGCTAGTATTTGTGTATACATACCTCTCTTCACCATTATCAGCCCAAAAACCACCTCTTCCGAGCATTAGTAGCCCACAATCGCTGCTCGTTGCACTTTATCTCGTCCATTATGCAAACCGCGCAATTATATCCCCTCTGCGGACCCCGTCGCGGTCCAAAGCACACCTCATTGTCCCTCTGGCGGGAATTATTTTCAATTCAATCAATGGCTTTCTGATGGGCGCATACCTTTCCTCTCCATACACGCGAATCACCCTAAATTCTCAAGATTCTTATGCTCGCCCCTCCTTCTACATCGGCATTATGATATGGGCCCTTGGGTTCATCGGAAATGTAGTCCACGATGAGATCCTGCTTGATATCAGGCGAAAGGCGAAGAGCAAGGGCAAAGGCAAGGAAAAGGGGGGAAATAGCACAGAGCACTACGCAATCCCTCAGGGTTTGCTCTACTCTTATGTGTCATATCCAAACTATTTTTGCGAGTGGGTCGAATGGCTTGGTTTTGCAATCGCGGCATCCCCTTTATCCATCCCGGCGGCGCTTATTCCAACATCTTCCACCTTCACCCTTGCCAATATTTGGGCTTTCACTGACGCCATTACCATCCCTTCTCTCGCTACCTCCGTTGGGTTCATTCTGAACCTAACGATGATTGTCCAAGAACCTGCTTATCTCTTCGCGCCCCATCTATCACCTCCGTGGATTTTCTTTCTCTCAGAGGTTCTACTCATGTTACCACGGGCTTACAAGGGACACCGTTGGTACCATACTCGATTTGGCCCAGCTTATCCTCGGGATAGACGTGTTGTTGTACCGTTTCTGCTCTGACAGCACTATCCGCATATCCTACCAAAATTTGTTTTTGAAGGTACCGACATAACAATTGCACTAATCTTAAAAACTTTCCAGCGTCGGAATATAGCAATTTTTATTGGCTATGACCGCCATGTCATAACTGGATGTTCAGGATTTCCGCCTAATTCGCACTGGGATCGACTTTGACAACTACCTTCCCAGTAGCTCTGTTTGTCAAGATACGATCGTAAGCCTCAAGGGCATGATCAAACTCATGAACAGAATCCACCAGTGGTTTAAGTGATCCTATTGGCCATCAAAGTCATTGGAATGAAGCACGGTATCGATTGAATGACGTGCCATTGGCGATAAGATCTCGCAAGGTTTCGAGGTCTTGTTTCTTATGCTTGACGGCGACCATACTGTTCATGATATGACTACTAGTCATCGTACGTGAGGAGATTGAGTGCATACCTATATTTACGCTTAGTGCCTCCCAGGATCCTCGGTCTTGTGATGGCCCCGATTGTTTTTAAAAGATCCCAGAATTCTGCGGCCCACCCGGTCGAAGGGTTAGGTCCTACAGAAATGAACAGCCCATTAGGATCAAGATATGCCTCGCTGCGTGTGTATATAGCTGGGTTAAGTAGCCCTACTGCGTCAAAGACGAGATGAAATTTTGGTGATGGTGCATTTTGAACAAGGTATTCAGGGAGGTCAACTTTGGTGTAGTCAATGAACTAGCAAGTATACTCAAAAACCAGGTTCGAGCACAAGGACAACACATGCGTACTTCGTCAGCTCCTAACTTGCGAACAAACTCTTCGTTTCGCCCTGATGCAGTCGTAACGACCTTGGCGCCCGCAGCCTTTGCTATTTGTATGGCTAACGAGCCCACAGCAGTGCTACCACCATTGATGAAGATGGTCTGACCCGCTTCGAGCTTGCCAAGATCGTAAAGAGCTTGAAGCGCAGTTTGACCGACAAGTGTGACGCCAGAAGCTTCAATGGGGGATACATTATCGGGACGTTTGGCAATGTTATCTGCTGGGATACACGCATATTGAGCCAAAGCCCCTTGCCTGGACGATTGGTTCAGATCTGTCCACGTTAAAGCCAGCTTGTACAATTATAAGATGCTAAAGAGTTTACGCATTGGTATAAATCCAAACACTTCATCACCATTAGAGAATTCTGTTCCGTTGGCGTCAATCACGACACCAGCGAGATCTTGCTCTGCAACACGGGGCATCTTGACAAATATACCAGGCACCCATTTCATGATTTTCCATCCACTGGCACGATATCAGGCCAAGATCAAAGGGGGGGGGGGAAGAGCTCACACAGGATTTAAGGCAGCAGCTTGTATCTTTATTAGCACTAGTCCTTTGGCGAGGTTCTTGGGTACAGGCCAGTCTTCTTTGAGCTCAAGAGCCTTGGCTGGGACACCTGTGCGGACGACCACCCAAGCCCTTTGCTTGTCCGGAATAGATACCATGATGGTATGAAAGAAGGGAGGTGATCGTTGGCCATGCTAAGTACTATACTCAGATATCAGATACAAAAACTCTACTACTTCCTTGTTGCTAAGTATTGGCCACCATTGAACATCCTGACTCATCTCACGAACACACCTTGGCTACAGGCCTATAATCAACCTGGCACCAATTTCACTCTACTCAATATGGCAATTTTTAGAGGAGACTTGGAATAAAAACAAAATTTCAACTACATTTGTAAAGACAGCAATCTACACCATCCTACTGCCCAGAAAATACCATTTTTCAGGTCAGATTGTTAAAAACTGTATAGGTAGGCCAGATACTAGAATATAGACAGCCGCTAGGCCAGAGGCAAATTTCGGAAATTCCGTACCCTACCCTTTTAATCTTAACTTGACGTCAGGGAGGTTTAAAACTCCGGTAAATCTTGTCGGGATCACGTGGTCTGCGATTAGTGTGCAGACACAGCACTAAGTTTAAGTTGAAGTCACCCTTTGCCCAACATCGTCCACTCTCATCGACGCACTCGGCGCCGTGATCATATCTATCCTCAAACCACGATACAGCACCAGTTCGTGCTTTTCTTTTTTTCTTTGCTGCCATGGAGGTAGGTTTCAGCTCAAATCTTGGTGGGCTACTTTCCCTTCATCAGTCATGTCAGGGCCTATTGGATTTTTCGCGGGAGTTCAATGTTACACTCTTGGATAAGGTTGTAATGGCCTTCTACACTGGTGGTGGAACAGAGGTACGTCAGATTTGCACGATTACTCAATGGCCCCTTTACTGTTTCTGTAGCAAGCAATGGCTCAACAAGTCCTCACACAATTCCAAGATCATCCAGACTCATGGGCACGGGTTCCAGATATCCTAGAAAGGTCATCATATCCTCAATCCAAGGTCTGATGGATCAGTATCATAGTTCCTTTAGAGGCTTACGCGATGTACAGTTCATTGGTCTACAAATCCTCGAAAAGCTCATCACGACGCGATGGAAGACGCTACCAGACTCTCAAAGACAAGGTGGGGATGGGATCGCCTCTTTTGAGCTATGCATCGCTGACAGGCGTGCTAGGCATACGCAATTTTATTGTTGGTGTCACGGTCAAGGTCGCATCCGATGAGACCACATTACGCAAAGAGAAGACCTACATCAACAAGTTGAATCTTGCCCTTGTCCAAGTAGGAGCATTCCTCCGCTGCTAGTACCATACTTTACCAACATTCTTTAGATCCTCAAACAAGAGTGGCCGCACAATTGGCCAACATTCATCACTGAACTTGTGGAATCGTCCAAGACAAATCTCTCACTTTGCGAAAACAATATGGTCATCATGAAGCTTCTTTCGGAAGAGATATTCGACTTTTCAGCAGAACAGATGACGCAAACGAAAATAAAGAATCTCAAAAACCAGATGTGTGGCGAATTCTCCGAGATCTTCAAGTTGTGTCAAGAAGTTCTAGAAGAAGCGCAAAAGACTTCACTCATCAAAGCAACATTGGAGACTCTTCTTCGTTTCCTTAACTGGATCCCTCTTGGATACATCTTTGAGACAACTATCATTGATCTGTTACTGAATCGCGTAAGTTCCTCCTAACATTTACGAATAGCACGGTTGATCAACTGACCCTTTTGTTCAGTTCTTGGAAGCACCCGATTTTCGCAACGTCACGCTCAAGTGTCTCGCTGAAATTGCTGCTCTAAACGTTGGGCCAGAATACGACCCCAAATTTGTTATCTTGTTTGCCATGGTCATGACCTCTGTCAACCGAATGATTCCCCCGAGCACAAATATCGCACAGGCGTATGCTAATTCAAATGATTCTAGTCAAGAGCTTGTTCTTAACCTTGCGCTTTTCCTGGCCAACTTCCTCTCAAACCATCTTCGCGCCGTGGAGACGGAGCAAAATAGGGATGTTTTATTGAACGCGCATCTGTATATGGTGAAAATCTCTCAAGTAGATGAGCGCGAAATTTTCAAGATTGGCTTGGAATATTGGCTGAAGCTTGTCGCCGAACTATATCAGGAGATTCAAAGCTTGCCGGTTGGCGAGTCTGGCCTTCTTATGGGTCTAAGCCTTGGCGGTAGTGGGGGAGCACAGAATATGCTCAGTGGCATGTCCCTACGCAAAAACATCTACAGTGACGTGTTGTCGAACCTGAGATTAGTCGTCATCGAGCGGATGGTTAAACCAGAGGAGGTGCGTCGTCTTCAAGTAACCCAAAGTTATAGTAAATTGACGTTATCTACCTCTTTTGCACCTAGGTTCTCATCGTGGAAAATGATGAGGGAGAGATTGTGCGGGAATTCATGAAAGAGAGTGACACCATCGTGTTGTATAAATCCATGCGCGAACTTCTCGTCTATCTAACACATCTCGATGTGACGGACACGGAAACGATCCTCACAGAAAAATTGGCGAAACAAGTAGACGGTTCCGAATGGTCATGGAATAACCTTAATACTCTTTGCTGGGCAATTGGTTCCATCTCTGGTGCTATGAGTGAGCATATACCCCTTTCTAGCGATCACCTTGCTGAATCCTGAGAATCTTCAAGACGAAGAAACCGAAAAGCGATTTTTGGTTACTGTTATCAAGGATTTGTTGGGCCTTTGCGAAATCAAACGCGGAAAGGACAATAAAGCCGTTGTCGCGTCCGATATCATGTATATCGTGGGACAGTACCCGCGTTTCCTCAAAGCGCATTGGAAGTTCTTGAAAACCGTTGTGAATAAGCTTTTTGAATTCATGCACGAGACGCATGAAGGTAAGTCCTGGACACCCGGTCAATTGATGATCCAGATCAAGATGTCTTGTAGGTGTACAAGACATGGCTTGCGACACTTTCATCAAGATCGCGCAAAAGTGCCGCCGTCATTTCGTGATGCAGCAGTCAGGCGAACAAGAGCCATTCGTGGATGAGATTCTCCGCCTTCTCCATCGCATCACCGTTGATCTCTCAGCGCAGCAGGTAAATAAATCAAGCATGGAATGTAGAACCTCGAATTCACGTATCTGTAATTTATCAGGTTCATACATTCTATGAAGCGGTTGGCTACATGATTTCTGCACAACCCAATAAGCCCCAGCAGGAAAAACTGATTGCGAAACTTATGGATCTTCCCAATGGAGCTGTATGCTCGACTAATTATCGCGTTTTGATCGACTATTGATATATTACTGCGTAGTGGGATTCCCTAATGGGCCAAGCATCACAAAGCCTCGATGTCCTGTCCAGCACGGACAATATCAAGATTTTGGCGAACGTGCTGAAAACGAATGTGTCGGCGTGTACTTCCATAGGCAGCTTCTATTTACCCCAGATTGGACGAATTTTCTTGGACATGTTGGGTTTGTACAAGGCTGTTAGCGGTATCATCAGCGAGACGATTGTGAAGGAAGGTTCGTCAATCACCAGCCATTCCATCTCGGACTAAACTAAATTATTTCATAGGCTTGATCGCTACCAAGACGCCAAAAGTCCGCCAACTACGAACCGTTAAGAAGGAAATACTGAAATTGATGGAGACCTATGTCAAAAAGGCAGAAGATCTGGAATCTGTCAATTCCTCATTTATGCCCCCATTACTGGACGCCATCCTTGGGGATTATAACCAGAATGTACCAGCATCGCGAGATGCTGAAGTGCTAAACGTGATGGCAGCAATCATCGGCAGATTAGGGGTTAGTGCCAATCCTGTGATTTTCGTTGACGATTCCTTATATCGCATATTCTAGCCTCTGCTCACACCCCAAGTTCCGGCGATACTTGACGCTGTTTTTGAGCCAACTCTAAGCATGATCAATCAAGACTTTGCTGAGTTCCCCGAACATCGTGTTGGGTTCTTCAAATTACTTCGCGCTATCAATTTGAACTGCTTCCCTGGTCAGTCATCTTAGCTTTTCATCTCCGATTGTGGCGCTCATAAAAGAATGCAGCCCTACTTGGAATACCACCGAATCAATTTAAACTGTTTATGGATAGCATTATATGGGCCATTAAGCATACGATGCGGGACATTGCAGATACAGGCCTTAATTGTACGTTCTTGCAACATGTTAAACCTGGTCAGATACTGAATTTTCATTGGCAGTATGTCTGGAGGTCGTCAATAACTTTGCTGGAGCAGCAGATCCAAGCGTCTCGAACAGTTTCTTCCAGCAATATTTCTTGAGCATCGTTCAAGATATCTTTTTCGTGCTTACCGACACAGACCACAAGAGTGGCTTCAAATTGCAAAGTGTCCTCCTTGCAAGAATGTTCCATCTGGTGGAACTAAACATGGTTCAAACGCCGTTGTTTGACGCTTCTGCTTTCCCACCTGGCCTAAATAATGCCATGTTCCTGCGAGAATATACTGCAAATCTGTTGAAGAACGCCTTCCCTCATGTTCAAAAGTAAGTCGTGGTCTGTGTGTTGTTTCATCTGCTTACCGTTGATTAATAGTGCACAAGTGGAAGCCTTTGTCGGTGCCCTGAGCGAAAACAACACCGATATCAACCGGTTCAAACTAGCACTCAGAGATTTCCTTATCCAGCTTAAGGAGTTTTCTGGGGATAATACGGAGTTATTCTTGGAAGAGAAGGAGCTAGAAACGCAACAGAAGGCGGAGGCTGAACTCCAGCAAGCCATGCGGATTCCCGGCATGCTTAAACCTGACCAGATAGAAGACAAGGATGAAGACATTTAATCTAATGGATGCTAAACTGGAACGGCCTCTTTTCGAATCTTTCCCACTTTACCCACCCTTCCCTATTCTTGCCATGTACTCGTTTCAAGCGTACAGCACTTTCCCGGGCATCGCATTACCCCTTCCCCAGTCAGCCCCCTCTGCCATCCATCACTGTGCTATGCTGCTCTTGAGCCCACCGCTATCGCATCCATCTCCTTTCTGTCTTTGATGTCTTGATAATCTTTATGTACTTTTACCACTCTATACAAGAAATAATGTAGCAAAAGCAAAACACTGAATGCATTACCAAAAATGTAACTTGTGATGCTGATTTCATATCCACATAAATTGTTCGACTTGTGAGGAGGTGAACCGGCCAATCTCCCTGAATCTCATGTACGCGCTGACGATGATCGAATAGCCATCCTAGTCAGGCGCCCTATCGACGTAAAATTTCTTGATGGAACCACGCCGCAGCCTTGCTATCGGGGACCGTCACAAGAAAACAGGACACGGCCGGCCTTTATGATCATTCAGTCGCAGTGATTTGGATCCGGACCTATCAACATAAGTAGGGATTGGTTCACCTACTAGGCTCAGCTCGAATAGCTCTACAATCAAACATTAGAGCTACACATATATTTTCGGATCTCGAATTACTGATGTCACACTCGTGTAAGCGTATGTGGTACTGGCTAGGTATTTCCTGATACTACATCACCCATCTGTCCCCAATTATCATCAGGATCCCACCTGATAGATAGCGTATTGCTGTTATGTTCAAGAAGTAGGTCCGAAGTGGGGTCGATGGGTCATTATAGACACTCATCGCCCATGCCTATCATAGGTTTTCTCCGTCGTCTGACATCACTGGGCACACCCCAATCAAAACCTCGGTTCAGAGGTCTATTCGCGCGGCGGTGTTATCGCAGTGGAAGATTGAGCCGGAGACTTTAGAGGCGGTTTGGCCGAAGAAGGAAGGCCTTACGCTTGTCAAATGGTCAGTCAATCGCAGGCGCTAGGACGGAGAGATCCTTCCCCTGCAAGCTAACTATTTCGTGCATAGCAGAGAGCATATCTCTATTCACACTGTACAGGGCGAACCAATCTTTTTCCAGCACTTTGATGGGCCCTTTTATCCAACCCTGCGGATACTACACAAATGTGCGCGAACGGGGAAGGAAACCTTTCCTTATCTCTTTCTGATTAAATTTTAATATTCGATCTGATCTACTGCCTGGTGCTACTACTAGATCCTTACATTCTGCCTATGGTCAAGGTTGATCGCGGCGCAATTCGGTTTCTGCTGGCGGGTGCGCACATGATGTGTCCGGGCCTCACGTCCGCGGGCGGGTACCTTCCCCCTGCAGAGGCGGCCCTAGCGGCTGATACCCCAGTGGCCATCCACGCGGAGGGAAAGGAACACGCTGTCGGGGTAGGGATAACCAAGCTTGGGACCGAAGAGATGAAGAAGGTCAATAAAGGTATTGCGGTCGAGACTGTTACATATCTTGGGGACGATTTGTGGGCACTCCAGAGCTTATGACCTCGGCGAACCATGGGCGTATGTTTAGAAAAGCACCCTGGCCTTGGGCCAATGACAAGCAGGGATGGATGTGATTGACTATTTGGATGCGCGAAGACAGACTCTTTTTCTTGTAATCCTGACTCTTCTGCACATATCTATTGCAACCCCTAAAACGTGTCTGTGCGTACCTGAAGGCAGAAGTGAACCAGTTCAGTTCCCTGAAACGGCAAACAACCCCGGAAAGTGACATCTTCCCCGCATTGCTTGTTGTTGCTTGATTCGCAGGCTATTGATATCCACTCTGAACAGCTGGCAGGAGCCACGGAGAAAAACGATCTCCATCTCCTTCCCCGTAATGGGCGGATCCCAAGAAGACTCCTTTTCTTATTCTGAATTCATCCCAGTGAAACCACGACGGAGAAGGAGGAATAAACCCCAAGGCCTCCATCAGCCTCACCCCTCGGATGTCCTGACTCGTCTCAGGGCTGAGTTGAGAAAAAATGACTGGTTTGCGCAATGCAAATGTTGGTGGGACCTTTGATCCCGCTCAAAAGCCTTTCACACTCCCGTCCCCTATGTAGGCACAATAGAAAACGCGGTGTCATCCCTGCACTTTAAATCCCCCAAAATTCTGTGTCTTGGCCTGGGGAGCCCCACAGCATCCAGAAACGCTTGTGCCCAGCTCGCATTTCTGATTGAGATTGGCCAACATCTAAGAATTGTGTGTATTGAACACCGAGATAAAATAACATATTTCTCGTCTGCTAAAAAAAAAACCTATGTTTCTTGATTAGGAACCCACTAATATTTCCGTGTATGATCCTGTCTTGACGGCAGATGATTTGGCACTCTTGTCACAATCTGGGCTTGGAGTGTTATTAGAGAACAAAGCAGGTCCTTTTCCCCTTTCTGTTTTGCTGAATGATCGGTGCAAACTAACTTCTGCAGAACGGAGAGTACCAGCTTGATGTCCCTACAATCTGTTTCATGCCTCACTGTGACTTGCAACTCTACGAAGCATTTCTCCGGGCGAATTGGACACGGGATCATCTAACCAACCTTCTCTTAATAGCAAATCGCCTTGTGGAGTACGTTGACAGGTAAAACTTTTTCTCTTTCTCTCGCCCTCGCCCAAGTGTCCGTCCGTGAGAATGATCGTGTTTAACAGCTATCCAAGCCATAAACTCAAAACAGACGCCCCATTTCTACAGTGTCTGGGTGAGTGTTTTCCTATTGGTCGAACAGCATCATCATCTCACGCACCCTTTCTCGAATAAGCCCCTGTCCTGGTCTGCGAGGAGCTTCCTATCCCAATTGAATGGCCTACAGCATTCAACAACACGGCTATACAACACCTTCCCATCCATATGCAATCCTCAGCCACATGGTTTTTGACTCTGTGTTCTGAACAGGGTCTACCGCGGCCTAATATGCGCATCAAATCCTCGGCCGCAGATCGGACTCAACCGGATGGGAACAGCCGAATTAGTTGAGGCAAGGGAAAGGGCTTGAGCGGTTTATGGTTACTCACACTGCCATATGCAACAAAAATGTAAACGGAAAAACCCCAATGAAGAAAAGTTGCAAAAATGTTATGATAAGACATGTGTGATAAGAGGCGCATGTGAATGACTAGACAGATAAGAAAATATACGGAGAACTAACACTCTTGATAAGGATTATGACTGAGGTGGTCAGTATCAGGCAGGGGCAGTCCATCAACGTTGAATGGATAAAAGTACTCGTCGCCAGAGTTAACGTAGACCTGGGGGGTAGCATGGCGCAGGCGACTATGTTCGGTAGGAAGGGGAACCAAGGCGGCTTCGAAAGTTAAGGAGGAACTGGAACGTCCAAAAGAGGGAGTAGGGGGCGCATCCGACTCGTCGTCAGAAGTGTCTTCTATTGCGTCAGGCACAGGCAGATCTTCCAAGTCGTCGTTGCTATCATAGTAGGGCAGGGGGTCTTCATAGGGAGCAGGAAGGGAAGATAATGAGGGGTCGAAGGTAGAGTCGAAATGATAAGAATGTAGCAGAGGTGGATGAAAGGTTGGATATGGAATTGGATATGACACAGGGATAGAAGTTGGATAGTAGTTTGGTTCGTTGCGAAGATCATCGGATGATGAGATTGGCGAACCTAGGGGGCTGAGGAGGTTGTCTTCATCGTCGTCCGCTCCAACGACGGATATATGAATATCAGGATCGACATTATAGTCGTCCTCATCATCACCAAGGGTTTCAAGAAGAGAGTCTAGCCATTGCGCCTCGGAGGCTTTCACATCCGCGGTTTGGCCACTAACAAGTTTGCCAGCATCTGGAAACATGAAGGAGTCAACTTCCACTGAACCAGATACCTCTGATTCATCTTCGTCTTCGTCCTCATCATTACGCGAATGGGCAGGAGCTGGGTCAATCACAGCTGTGTTGTGCGTTAGAGACGGCGAATGGATAATTGAATTTTTGAGTAGAACCCAGCGGTGCAAACTACAGCTGTCTTTGCTACCAACAGACAGGTGCAGCTTGGAACGGGCCAATGAGAATAGAGTCGAAGAATCAGACGACATAGATGTTTTGGGAGTCAGATTGGTACTGGGTTGGGTTTGGGTTTGGGTGGTGCGGGCAGTGTCTGAAGCATTCAGAACGTAATTTAACAAATGCACATTGGGATATACAGCATACATTATACGCACAGGGAGCCAGGCTGAATTTGTCAGAAAGGTATACGGTCGACGATTTCGGGTTCAAAAAGTAGGGAGCCGTTCTTGGATGTCCTGACGAGTTTATTAACCATCCTCACATGAATGTAGGGTGGGTGGTCAAGGCTATGACTTGGCTACAGATGGAAAGAACGGCTGGGGAGGCGACTAGGCGGAGGACATAGTGAGTGGGAGAGGTTAGTTGGGCAGCAGAGACAAGCGACTTGGGTCCTTTTATA
Organism: Phaeolepiota aurea; assembly: GCA_036937095.1. Lineage (NCBI taxonomy): Eukaryota > Fungi > Basidiomycota > Agaricomycetes > Agaricales > Squamanitaceae > Phaeolepiota > Phaeolepiota aurea. The sequence goes on from JASFDG010000218.1 coordinate 15,635, forward strand.
TAACCAAAATTACGCGTGTAGTTTATTCTGTGACTCGTACAAACAAGCCAGTACAAACCACGCCACTTTATCAGAAACCGAACCGTTCCAGTTCACCAGCACTTTCGGATGTCCATCCCGATTGCCGCCCACCGCCCGTCGAACAAATCATTACATATCAAACACTTTCTTGCCCCAGTTCCATATCAAAAAGCCATTCATGCGTGATGTCTACAAAATATGTCGCCACCAATGGCAAAAATTACTATCCTTCGTCCATTTTGTCATCCCCTGCCTCATCCTTGGCAGTTTCTAACAGCTTTTTAATCTTATTCATGCTCTTCGGCGATATGTCACGGGCCACAGCCAGCGTGTGCGCAGAGTTGACTTCATCCCCAAGCAGCCGGTAAACCTTGGCAAGTTGAAATACCACATTCGATTCTTCCGGCGTCGTGTTTCGGAGGTGCACAAGATCTTCTACGGCAAGCTGATGTGCACCGTTTGAGCATGTTGTCAACGTGATAAGTATGTATGTTTGTGAACTTACCTGGTATTTCCGCATAGACACCAGTATTTTCGCTCTCCGATAACGAACCAGAGCATTATCAGAGTCCAATCGAACTGCTTCATTAAACAGCTTGAGGGCCTCCTCGCGATCTCCACGTCGTTCGACAGCCTGAGAAAAAAAAGTAAACCCGGAACCGTCAACTTTCTCGTTTCCGTAACACATTCATGTTGACTCTGCTTACCATACCCACGCAGCCAAGAAGAACGGCATTATTAGGATGTATCTCTGCGGCTTTGCGATAATGGTATTCTGCTAGACGTATCTTGCTCAACCTCAAGTAGCAGGTCCCTAGCCCATACCTGACCATCACGTCAGGAGATAAGCAGCTATCAATGATAAGTGTCCACTTCCGCTTACCAGGCATTATAATGGCGAGAATCAGCACGTAAAGCCGATTGGAAGAAGCTGATGGCTTTGTCGAGGTCTTCATCGATAGACTCATGACCGCTTAAAGTGTACGCGTATGCACACCCTGGATCAAGTTGAGCAGCACGTCGGAAGCATGTGAGTGCTTGAAGCCGCTCCTTCTGCAAGGAGAATAAGTTTCCGATCGCGATCCATGCCTGGGCTGACTGGGGATTGATGTTCAGAAGTTCCTGAGCCAGGTACGATAGTTCAATACTGCGTTGTAAATGCCACAGTAGAGTCGAGTACACTTCCATATCCCATAACCGGTGGGGTTCTAGGTTCCTAACCGCCACGAATGCTCGGTCAGCCTTCGGAAATTTGATTAGTATGGGAATAAATGACAACGGAAGTATCAAAAACGACGTACAGAAGCATAATCTTGTTTTTCGAAATGCGCTCTGCCCACCATCGCGAGTACCCAAGGCGATTTCTGGTGAACATGAGGTAACTGTTCGAGTTCGTTCAGACATTTTTGGCAGTCATACATAGCCAACGCCCGGGTTGCACTCGCAAATCTTCTTATGAGACCATACAAATAGTGGTCTGCAAGCTCCCCCTCATATTCCTCTTGAGCTAACTGCTCTTGGGCTGAAGTCCAGTTGCTTGGAGATGGGGACACTTCGGATCGAGGTGAAACTGCGATGGATGGTGCCGACACTGAGTATGCCACATCACCAGTAGGGAAAACGTCATCCTCCTTGTCAGAATCCTGAGATCTGTTTTGGCTCTGTGCAGGCTGTCGGCGTCGGTTAGGATTCTACAATTGAACGCGAAATACAGATGATGAGCATTCCAAGTCAAATGTAAAGCCTAGTTGGACTAGTCAGCTGAAAAAGAGAATATACCTTTGATGGTGGTTTGGGCCCTGGCCCACTCAGAAGACGAGTACTTCGTCGAGTTGGGATATTACCAGCCGTGAGTTGGGTGTTGCTCTTCCCAAGCCCGGTGATTGGCCTACTAGTCGCGGTCTGAGAACGACGACCAGAAGATGAGAAGATGTTAGCAAATGACAATGCCGGGCGTGCGCGTGCCTTTTTCAAGGGATCGTCTATATTCGACTTGCTAGGAGGTTTGAGCGCCTTGGTGATCTCGGGCTGTCGAGCTGTTGATCGCAGTTTCTTAGGCACAGGACCACCCTCATCAGCCGAGGAGAGGGGACGTGAGGTGTTTGTCTGGATTGGTCCCAGATTTGTGGTTTGAGACCGGCTTGTCCGATGAACCTGAAGAGAATTGTCGGGTATAGGAAGCGTTTCGCTGGTAATGCTATCAAACCCAGTTCGAGAGGGTCAAAAACAATGAATCGTACGTCTGGTCTCGTGGGCCCGGTGGAGGGGCCATTCTAAATGCCTGTATTTGCGAAACGTCTGGTTTCCAGCTGCGGAATAAATTGCCTGCATTGCCTGTATCGGGTGTAAAGAAACCTGCGCCGGTTGCCACAGGTACATTTTTTGCTATGGGTTCCTCAGGGGGAGAACGCTTAATGGGAGGGGCTCGTGGGGGAAATATTTCATCAATCTCGGGTATTGACCCTGATAGAGTCACCAATGAATCAGCAGCACTCATGAACAACAGGATGACTTACCAAGAGAACAAAGACCTTCAAACGCTTCCCATAAGTATGGGTTTAATGCAAGGGCATTTCGGAAACTGCGCGATGCCTGTTCTGGTAGGTTTCCCTTCAGCGCCATATTGCCAGATCTACAATGTAAAGCAGCTTCGTCGGGAAATGGTTTCGCTATTCGACTGCTTGAAGAGGCTATAGCAAATACAGTTAGAGTGAAATTATGGAGGAAACTGCATCCGAACCTGAGGATACATAGCTCGAGTTCAACAGTGTAGCATCTAGAGCCTCCCGTGCCTGCCGGTGACGACCTAACGCAGTGCAGCACTTTGCCTTAATTTCTAGGCATCCCGTGCATTGAGTATCCGATGCGATGTTGACGAGGCACAACGCAGAATACGTCTGTCCTTCGCGAAGTAAGGCCGTTGCATACAGATGTCGCGATTCGTGGTTGTTCTGATCCATGGCGAAGTATCTCTCAGCGTGAAATACAGCACTTTTAGTAAGATCTGAGTCTAGACATGACCATACGAGGGATTGGAAGCGTTGGCAGAGGTATGGTAGGAACGAAGGTGCTGATTCAGACTGCATCAAGGTGGGAGAGGGCATCCGAGAGGCCCCCAGTGGCTTGCTCAAAGCAATAGCTCTGGTATTTGAATATTCACGCGGCACCTGTGGATGGGACGCGACTGCTGGCGATTAAGGCGCAAATTATGGGAGAGAGATGCCAGGTATTAGAGTCGTTGAAAGCTGTTCTCTACTTGTTGATTGCGCGTAGGACACCACGTGACGAACCGCGTCTCAACCAACAACGTAAATCTTAAGTGCCTTAAACACATAGCTCTTGTTTCTCGGATCTGATTATTGGGATCACCAATATTCTAACATCAAGAGAGTAAGGAAACTACAATCATTTTTAATGGCCATGTGGGTCAGGCTCTCCTTTTTGCTCTGGGAGGAGTTAAGCTAGAGGTCATCTCACGAAATCGCTGATACCTGCTTACCTGGGACACACTGAATAGCATCGTCTATCCGCAATAGAGACACTGCGGCTTCATACGCTGATTTCAAGCTTTTTATTTTGCTCATAGTAGGCTCGAGCACGCCGGCGGCAACATTATCCCGAACTTCACCAGTCATAAGGTCCAGACCATATCGTAAGAGAACCTTTTTGGGGTCACCAACGGGTGCCTTTTGCGCCTGATTGTGGAAGGATCTCATTTTTGCCACAAGTTCCGTGGAGTCTTTGGCAGCATTTACTGCAAGAGTCTTGGGAATTGCAAGCAGAGCGCTTGCGAACTCAGCAATAGCTAATTGCTCCCTCGATCCCTAAAGCAGTGAGTATCAGATATTCCAATCCATCAACATGTCAGGACAAATTCGTACCACTGTAGTGGCAAAGTTCTCCAAGTAGATACTGAGTGCCGACTCGACTGCGCCGCCACCAGGGACAACCGAACCGCCCTCTAGAGTCCTTTTGATGATTGATAGAGTATCATGCAACGCCCTCTCCATTTCGTCCAGCATGTAATCGTTTGCTCCTCGTAAAATGATCGACGCAGAGCTTACAACTTTGGTGCCTTTAATCAAAATAAGTTCATCATCCGAAATGCGCTCCTGAACGACTTCATCGGCATTTCCCAAGTAGCTTGCTTCAAAGGTCTCCTCCCCTTCAAGATTGGCGAGGCTAGAGATAAGCTGACCTCCTGTGGCCTTTGCGATGCGACGAAGGTCTTCCTTCCTACATCGACGTACAGCCATTGCACCAGCTTCCACGAATTCCTTCAGACAGAGATCGTCAATGCCCTTGGTGGTCAACACCACGTTTGCACCAGCTGCCAGGATCTTCCTTATTCGCTCTAGAGTAATTTCTGCTTCCCTACGTAGTAACGACATCGATAACGTCATATCGTAAGCACGTTATACACAATGGCAGGATAATGAGCTGCGGACCTCTTTCGAATTTCCTCCAGTTTATTCGGGTCATCCACCAAAATCTGAACACCCATCTGCATACGGGCTTTTTGCAAGTTGATATCCAAGCACGCAATTTTAGCCCCCGTCACCCTTTTTTTCATAGCTTAAAATCGCTTTCAGCAACGTAATTTTGTAAAAGTTCTTGATTGCAAACCTTGGCTCGCAACAGTGCAGTTCAAAGCGTAGCCCTGCACAAATATAGATTCACGGGCACTTCGTCCATGAGCTTTCAAAACGTTTACAGCCTTCACTGGGTACTTGATATCCCCCCGTAAATTAATCGTCCTCACAGCTTGCATCGCATCGACTGCCATGGGGGCAAACAGATCATCGTCGCTATCGGATTGCATCAGAACTGATTGCAAAAGTTCACAGTAAGATCGAAGGGGACTTACTTGCCGATTATCTTGCTAGACATCGTCGTTTTTGCAACATTGATCAATGCATCTCTCCCCAGCGTGTCTACCTTGATACTTAGCTGATCTTGCATAAACTTCACCGCCTCCCTACATGCCAGACGGTAGCCTGTGATGATTGTTGTTGGGTGAATCTTGGCCTTCACAAGTTCATTGGCACGACGCAAGAGCTCCGCAGCGATGATGACCACCGACGTCGTACCATCGCCCACCTCTTTGTCCTGCTTTTGTGCCAGATCGACGAAGATGCGGCCGGCAGGGTGCTCCACCGCCAGAAGGGAGAGGATGGTAGCACCATCATTTGATATCGTCACTTCCTAGCACAGTTGTTGGAACGTGATATCCATAATTTTCGATGTGAACCAACCGTACCCCGATGTTATCTACAAGCATCTTATCCAAGCCTAAAGGACCTAAAGAGCTCTTCACGATGTTCGCAATAGATTGAGCAGCAGTCACTGGTGGTTTTCTATAATCAGACCAAATCCCAGATGCCAGACTGGGCTGAGAACAGACCATTTTGATCACGGATATCTTGACCAGACACGCGGTCGCCTCCAAGGAATGCTCCAGCTCGAGGATCACGTTGGAACATTGCTGATGGCTTGTGGAAATGTGATGTAAACGGTAAATGCTGGTTCCTGGTTCACAAAGCCCAAAGAAATGTTTTGATTGCGAGACGCGTCTTAGCGCGTGTTTGGTTCAGTTCCCGCTAACAAACCACACAATTATATTGCGTTTCCTTTGGACCAATTCTCCAAGCTCTATCAGGTTCTGGGGGCAAAACGAAGATAGATACATGTCTTCATTGGAGAAAATGCGCAGCACATCCATGTCGTTAAATAACAAACTAGGGCAACAAAGAAAGAGATTCAAGAAACTTGGTAAGAGGAGATGCAAGAAAAAGTTTTCCGACATCCTGGAGGCAGTCGGGGTAGCTACAATAACCACTCAAGGTTGAAAATCTCGCTCGCCTATCTGGAGGCTAGTAGAAACGAAAAGGGAGGAACGGCTGGATAAAAAGAAATAATGAAAACATATACCGGGTAAATGCTACGGAGAGAAATCGTTCAGATGTGAAGATAATGTTTAGAAGACGGTCCATGCGGCGAATGTAGCCAAACAGGTCTGAGACAGATGAAAGCCTACGCTGCAGGATGATATAAAAAAATGCAGCGAGATGGTGGATATGAGAGTCATGATTGAAGGTGAAATTGGTGGGATATGGTTGAACCGTGCTGCATACAGACATAGGGCGTGTTCAAAAGGGATCCTCGTGGAGCAAGGCATATGCCTTTCGAAGAAGGGCTATGAGCTCTTGCAAGGAGCAATTGATGTGTGTTGAGTATCGAGACGTGTAATGAATGGTGGGCATGATGCATGTGGAGTTGATAGATCGTGCTGGAGGGGCGAACGATCCGTATTGTTGAAATGTAATATGTGGGATGTTGGCAATCGCTGACGTGTCGAGCCATAACATCAAGGCAATCATAAGGAAAGCTGGTCCCAGTGCATTTAATAGGCCATGCGAATAGGATTGTATGTTTCAGCTCGTATGAGCGGTCCTCGCACCAGCTTCTTTCCTTTAATCAACGCCGCAGCCTTTGTTGGGGGTGGGCAAGGACTGTCTCCTACGTCAGTGTCTGTATCATCAGCATCAGCGGTAACGTTTCCATCCTCTGCCAGTGTCATTAGGGAGGCACCGCCACGACGACTGCGAGCCGCGGTAGCTGCAGCAAATAACGAGGTTGGCGCGTTCGGAACAGTATTTCGCTTAGGTTGCTGTTGTTGAGATACGGACGAAACCTTAAGAGGTCCATCGCCATAAGCGTATGACTTGTGACGACCGAATCTGGTCTTCCTAAATTGGTCCATGTCTTCTTTACGAGACACTGCATGGGTAGGATCATCCATAGTCACGTATGCAGATGGTTGGCAACGATGGGCGGAGGTCTTGAAATATTGACAATAACCACCTTCGAGGATGTAAACCTCTGGATAATGGATTTTGGGATATACGTGGTTGTTCATAGCACGGTCTTTGGCACGCAGATGCTTGGCACTGCAATGCATGACGTGAGTGTTTGTTTTTCAGATATTCATGATATCTTACAAAGTTGGGGCGCGTTTGGCGCTGAATTCACAGTGAAATACCAAGATTGTCTTCCTGACTTGATCACCACTTGCAGACGGCCTAGGCTTCGTCAAGCTCGGTCCAAGCAGTAGTTCCTCGACGGCCGATGTGGTATTGATGTTGACAGCACCAGGTATGTGGCCTCCGTTGTACTCGTAATCAAACCGACAATCAATGATATGAAAATCGACGATGTTATCATTGTATTTTCCGTCAAGAAGGTCATCCAGCTATACGCATAGGTCAGAAGAGGAGCTATATGGGTTTAGATAGCAAGTACCGTATAGGAATTTATTCTCATGAGGCCGTCCTCCGTAACCCTGTGACAAGGTAGGATTTTGCCGTGGGCTTCGTTATCGCCAAACCCTGGGAGACCTGGGGACATGAGCTTTGCCGGACTTTCCCTCATAACCATAGCGGTGGCCCCAGTGAGGGGTCGGAAGTCATCAGTGCCGTCGCAACGTCTAATAGTTTTCACCTGTTGACGCTTTGAATAAGCTTGGGCAGGGGAAGACATGTCGGGTCCATCAAAAGAACTCTCGTCCGATGATTGCTCGGTGAAAATAGACGGAGGAAGTAACGCCGAGAAGGCTCGACGGACGGGAGGTGCGCCTTGCGGACTTGATATATCATCTACGGCGTCACGAGCACTCGGAATTGGGTATGCGGACTGAAGGATATTGCGGTCGGTTGGCGGGACCACGGCTGATAGGACTGGTCTGCGGGGACGCTTAAGGAAAGAAGCTGAGGGCGCCCCAAGTCCTTGAAGCGTTGGTTTATTAAGTCGAGATAGCAATGGCCCAGCAGACATCCGCTCCAATTTAGCCTGAGCTGGTGACGACCCAAGTACCGGAGACGATGAATCATCAAACTCCATAGAACGACCCGGCTCAGGTGAGAGTGACCGTCGCTTTTTAGTAGGATGTTGTCCTGATAGAGGAGACTCAAAAGACCGGCGAGGCGACATAGTGTCATAAAACAATTTATTAAATTCGGTGATAGTTGGAGCAGCGGATTGGGGAATTGTTGAAAATGAGATGGGAGCAGGCGGTTGGTCAGCCACATAGGATGTATCAACATCCATTGGGTCATCTTGTAGTGGGATGGGAGCAGGCTGAGGCTGACAACAAATTTTGGTCATCATCATTGCAAGATAGGAGTGATCGCATGGTCTTACAATCGGGTTTGCAGGAGCCGCGGGGCGAGAAACAGTCAGCCACTCCATTGGAAGCGCGCCACGCTGGATACGTTTACTCCCAGATTGGGAACCAGGGTTTTCTTTCGCCGTTGGGACTGCCAGCATAGAGGGGCTGGCAGCCAAGATATTGGTGGTACCATTACTGATGTCACTCCCAAACAAACGAGCTGCACTTGTCGATGCTCGTGGGCGATTTAGAGGCTTGGCAAGTGATTGCCTGGAGGATGGAGCAGGAGGAGCAGGAGATATGTCCATGGGTTCTGCGTAATCAGTGCCAGGGGTCACGGCGACATTGTTGTGGGGAGGCGAATGCAGGGATACGTTTGAGGCGAATGAAAATTCAAGATCTGAAGAAATAAAGACCTCGACATCCTCTTTAGATTTGACATATTGGTGGCTGCGTTGGCGTGCAAAGGGATTGGAAGAATTCAGACGTTGAGTCGCAGTGAAGAAAGTCATTTTTGGCGTAACGCAAATGTAAGGTCTCTTCTGTCCCCTCTGTATGTTCGTTGAGTCTACAAGTAGGTCCAAGATTGTCGTTCCGGTCGTGAAAGTTGAATATGATGGCGCCATGTACCAATACAGACGTTCGACGTTGTTTGATACAGTATGGGTTTGATGTACAATGGATGGTGACAGGAATACAGAGCAGAGCCAGGAGGTCGAAGATAGAGAAAGAGAGACAGAGAAACCAAGTCAGTAGTTGAACATTCGGCAAAGCCGGAGAACTATGATACAGACCGGCGTCAAGGGCCTATATAGGTGTGGCCTGCTGTGGTTGAGTTCGAACAAAGTAGCTGTACAATGGATTGCAATTGTCAGCTATCACCGATAAAGACGAATGAGGTTGGAAGATCGCGATGTGGCCCTCATTGTCCGCCAAGAATGGACAAGCACATATAATTTGGTTCAACCACAACCACTGTGATTCAAACGATGAGTGTGTTAGGAATGGACGAACCTTGAACGTAACGAATGTGTTGACGGAGGAGGCCGCGCCTGGCAGAGACAGGGAGGTTAGTACGTCGAAGTGGATTTCAAGAGGGCAGGACGTGCTTCTCGCGAAGGAGCAGAAAAGCAAACCAGGCTTATGGGAGGCTGTGGGTCCCACGCCTGCCAAAAACAGTTATTACGTCGCCAACTTAAGCGCAATATACCACGAACTCACTAAAACCAGAGAAAGGGGGTGTCGCCCGGAAGATAAAATTGCACCAAGGCCTGTCCTGTAGCCAACTAGCTCTCTTTCCACACAGCGGATAAGAAATCGGAGAAAGAAACGCGTCCTGGTGCCAAGAAACCTCCCATCTTGCCTTTATTTGGCCAATGTTCAACTTTGCACGTGACCGCGAAGGCGTGTCGTACCTGGCGACGAACGTTCAAATCTGATTGAAATTGAATCTTGCCATTGTTCTACGGATTGGTCGGTGACGTTTGTAATCAAGAGCTCTATCTACGGACTCTGCCTCGTAAGATACTTATAAGCTTGTATCTGGTGATTCCCAATCAATTTCAGTCCATCTGGCGATAAGTCAGGTTCTCTAGTCAAGGACTTGACCAGGAGGAAACCCACGGAGGAAAGACACATTGAAGATTATCATAATGAACCTCGGGAAAATTTTTGGCGATTGTTTTCACTAGTGCTTCGTACACTATCTGGCGTTGGCTTCAGCTCCCGGCCTCGGTGTGAAGAAATCGAAACAGATCTCACCTGATAGCCTTCTCTATTCAAGTGAAGACCGTCCAGCAGAACCTTATGTAGGGCTGCCTCATCCTTGCCAACCGCGTGCCAAAGTGTAGTCCACGTATCAACTACTGGGATCCCCCGTTCATTGGCAAGTGCCCGAACACCATCCGCATATGTGCGGGTCGTACCGAACAAACGGTCACAAGGCAGTGGGGGGTCGCGCGCGGCAAGAGCCGCCCCTCGCTGATATGTATTCACCGGTGGAGGTGTAAGCAAAATTATTCGCGTCGAGGGCGAATAATTCGGCGATTCAGGGGATTGAACCATATCTAGAATCGTAGTCAAATTTTCTATAAATTTTCCGAGTGGTACATGTTGCGGTGACGGTTTTATGCATGCGTCATTTGCGCCGAACCATATGGTTAATATTTTCACTTTAGGCGCATGAACATCGGTCTGTCTGGGGAAGCACTGTATTTCAAGAAAAAGGATCTCAGAGCATGCGGAACGAAATAAATTAGGCGCAGACTTGTTCGAATACTGGCAGAGCCCACTCTGTAGTGTATCCAGATAGGCCTCGGTTAATGACGTCAAGTTTTCGGGCATACACATCTGTGGTTACGCTGAGCGCTGGCATTAAAGGGAAGTGGCACTGGCAGTCTTACGGGATAGCATTTGTCCAAAGCCGTTCAGTTCTGGCTCCCATGCGCCCTGAGTTATAGAGTCACCGAAGAGCATAAAGACATCATGAAGAGTATTCATCCTATGTATTGTAGACAATTACTCGGGGTGCAACTTTGGGCTGTACTCTGATCGTAGGTTTGATTGGCCCATGGAAATAGCCGAGGTGTTCGTGATTTGCCTGAATGAAATTACAGTAACTTTAACTCGTCAATCCAGCATGGACTCCGGGTCTGATTCTCGTCTTATACCCTTGCGGGTATCAAACAACAAGGCATACGTATGGGATGTAGAGGGTAATGTCTACCCTATGTACTATCTGGATAAGCCCTTACCCTGGAGTATCAAGGAAGATATAGCCACCATCCGGTCAAAACACAATCTATGTGGTGTTCTCATTGGTACTCTTCCTCATCTTTCTCAACAAAATGTCTTCTTGGGCATTCCTTTGGTTCTTATGCCGGAAGAGGTTGTTTTCCTAGTTGAGAATGGTGCAGACCCTTCGGGCAGTTTCGATTGTCACGAACAGAACTCATGTGTTTTCGTTAGGTGCAGCTACACTTGTCGATGACTCAAAGGCCCATGCACAGCCCACAATCGATGAGCTCCAACGCTGGTCCACGGAACAGAAAAGCATCTACAAGCAGCAAATTGCTGCAGCCGAGCTCAAAGGGTCAAAGGAAAACTCGAATTCGGGGCGAGCTATGTCAGATGAAGCGATCAAGAAACGCAGAGAACGCGAAGAAAAGAAGAGAGAGGAGGCTGCTCGCAAAGCTGCAAACTCAAGCGATGACCTTGCGACCTTTTCCTCCCCAGCACCGGACACAGTGGTCGCGTCTCATAAGACACCAGACCCCAGTAAGAGCTCCACTCCGTACAGTGTTGTTGTCCCTGCGGCATCCTCCTCCTTTGAATGGTATAATAAGACGTCGTGTTCCTATGACACCATAGACTCAGCCAAGGAGGCAGGAATTTGGGACTATCCATCCACTCTCCAAGAACGAGCCAAATGTGGCGTTTTTCTAGGTTTGCGCGAACAAGGCTACTTCTTGGGAGGAGGCATGAAGTTTGGTGGTGACTACCTGGTATACCCAGGTAAGTTCTGCTACCTCTCAGGGGGCATGTCCAATAATTCCTCGTAGGCGACCCCCTGCGGTATCATTCACACTTCGTTGCATCCGTTTTGGAATCGCCAACATCCTTGCTGCGTCCAATGGAAATTGTAGCTCATGGCAGACTGGGCACAGCTACCAAGAAGGCCCATCTGCTGTGCGGCTGGGATGACAACAAACGAGAAGTCTCATATCTCTCTATTGAATGGGCAGGCTTCGGTTGACGGTGTAGACGATGTATATGAATGTAGTGCAGTGTAGGTACTGTAACTTAGTGTTGATGAAGGGCTATACCATGCAAAGTTCTCAGTCAAGTTTTCTCCCTCCAAGATTGATGTGTGTTCGAGGGGTCCTCGTTGAGGATGACGTTGCTGTTCTCGTCCTGGTGGGTGTAGTCGGCGACGTCGAGGTGGAGCCAGCACCTTCTTCAACACTTTCAGATGTGTCGCTGAAGGTTCTACTTCTAGTATTTCTCTTCCCACCTCCTACGCTCAAAACCTTAACAATGGAGTCATTCAGCCAAACCACAAGTGCGAATATTGGCAATCGGATAGGAATGAAGGGCGAAGGGTGTTTGATTACATCGTTTTCGCTTGGATTTGAGAATGGCATGGGAGGCACCGGATTATAAGGGTCGAGGGGCAAGGGATGTGCATGCATTGCCAAGATGATATACTAAGTGTATATCATTTAGCATGCTACTTGGTATAGATGGTTTGGGTACATACCATCGGAAAGATCAAAGCAAAGACGGCGGCATTGGCGAGGCCAGATCCCCATCGGCAGAGCGCCGCAGATGGTAATCCTTAGATATCGGACAATGATTGGTTATCAGACCCCGCTGATCAGCTCAGCTTACCAAACGCAAAGTAATACGCCCAGCGTTCTTCAAGGTGTCGAATCCGCCTCGATAGCGAAAACCCCTGGGCAATCCATACGAACCTGGTTGAAAATGGTAAGTTCTTTATTCTGCTGGATGGCACATCACACGTACTCAAAACAGTAATATCTGCAAGTCAGTTCCGTCAATATTGTATTTGGGAACAATTACGAAGACATACGAATCGATCCAGCACATGAAAGCAAAGGCCAAACTAGGTCCGACAATGGGAATCCTGCCTAGGACAAAAGATACGAGTATGGATGTGAAGACCATGACCAGGCGATACGCTGACGTTGCCATTGCAGTCAACATCCCCGTATAGCCGGCGGGCTGGTGCTGAGCAGCTGCCCGGGCACCGTGTTGCAAGACATAGGTACGCTTTGCAATGAGCGAGCACCAAGTGCTCTACCACAAGTCAGTACTGGTGATAATAGACGGTCTAAGAAAGTCCTACGTTCAAATAGAACGACGTTCCGACAATCGGCAGGAGCCACATGATTTGGTAAAACCACCCAATGTTACGGTGGAACCACTTTGGCTCATCGCGTCCTGCCAACGGCTGGAGAAACAGATCAAACGTATATATCGACGCCAAAGAAAGCGAGTTCAAAAGTAGTGACTTGTAAAAATTTGCGCGAACTGCTGCATCACTAGATGGAAAGCGTGAACACTCAGAGAGATCTTACTAACAGAACCACTTTACCTTAAAATAGTTCGGATTAGGGTGATCCAACGAAATGAATCATAGAAACCTCGCCAGGCCCATTTGACCTGCAACTGAAGAGAGGCTTGCAATGAGAGGAAGGTGGGGTATACAGACCGTGAGGATATCCTATTTGGAGGTATGGGTGGGTACTGGAATGCTTGAGGTGGACTTGGCCTGTAGGCGGACGCCATCCGTGGCAGAGACCAGGGACAGATTGTCGAGGCAAATTCGGTCCTCGTAAACGTTATTATGTAAACCTTAACCCCAAATTGGGGGGAAATAGGGTAACAAGTTCCCACCTGCTGTTGGTTCACAAACACTGACATGAACACAATGGCCGCATATCTTGGTCGGTCATTGATAATATTCGCTTATGTGTGATGCCTTACAAGCGAGCCTTAGCGAGAAGTTAGGCTGTAAGGTTAGCTTATTCCAAACCACTTATTGCAGCCGAATGCCAGATAGGAAATGTATCCCTTACGCAACCAATTCATTAGTTGCTTTCAAACCTGACAGAAATTTGACTCTCAAATTTGTCCGCTGCGGTCCCAAGTTCCTCCCTTTTACTTTCGAGATGGACACATCTGCCATCGAATCGCTTGAACTTTGGCAGCTTTTCAAGAACCCTCACGTACTATCATTATATAGACAATGGAGGACCGCAGCGGACATCATTGCATCCAACAAGTCACAGATAGCACTATATCGCGAAAATATTCAGCTTCGGAATGAGTTAGTTGACCTCAAAATGCGATGTTCATATCATGAGGAGCAGCGCTATACATCCCAGGAATTACCAACGTATATTTACCGTTTTACTTCGCGTTTATCGGGTTCTCACCAACTCCTTCCTCAGTGAACTAGAAGCAGATGACGATATGTCTGAACTCTCTCCCAGTGATTCGATATCGCAAGCCGGTAGAATGCCTACCAACAAGGTTGAAAGCGAAACGATATCTCATTCGGCACGCCCTACCCAACCATCCACTCGGCCTTCCCACTATCCAGCGAAAGTTCTGTGGACAATACAAGATTGTCAAGAAGACCCTGACTTGAAACTGGGTCCAGCCAATAAATGGCGGCCCCCAATGTCTCTCACTGTCCGTAGAGCTGATGGCACACGCATATCATCCTACGAATGGAACGCTATCAGAGCAAGTTCCCGGGAAGTCTTCGCCGAATTCCTCAGCGATCTCCCCATCCGAAATGAAACCGGCTCTCTTTCCAAAGCATACTATCGCTCGAACTATCCTAATCAATGGGCGGCCGCATTGCGCGCACTGGAGGAACGCCAGCCCCTTCTAGCACTCTGTGCTTGGAGCTGGAAGGCGGAACATGTCCTCACGAATACGCTTCGTGCAGCTTCAGCCACGTCTCTGCGGAAGCGCCGGTCGAAACTGATCGAATATAACAAGCCATATAATCACATCGGAAAAATCACTTGTGTCTCAGTACCAAGCCAGCCTCCGTCATTCCAGAACTGACGCGGGGATCGCGGGAGGCGGCCAGGATGGTCGTCATATACTCGTTCGTGTCATTGCCATACCTGTCATATCCGGACTAGTCATCAAATCTCATCAGTCCTGTACAGCATTTAATAGCTAATTATAATTAGATCCCGTTAGGGCTTTGGCAATTCCACATAATATTCAATCTGCTTGAACTTTTTGAAAATTTTAGCCAGGAAGCTAAGGCGATGTCAGTCCACTGCGATTTATCCCGACATCGAAAGATCGCAGCTCGTTGAGAGGGAGATTCATAAATGTCATTGTGCATAGGTCATATCATACTAGTAGGTAACAAAGCATACTAACCCGGAAGGCAAGACTTTCTCGCCTTGGTGCTACAGTTACACAAACTTGTAATATATAGCAGCAGCAGATGACCCAATGTAGTACACCAACACGCCAATAAGTTAAGAGTACAGAGATAATAAGAAATAGGAGGGATAAACGAAAGCAGGACGAACGAGAATGGTAAGATTCCTGGATCAGGTGGTGGATAAAAATAAGGCTGGGGAACAAACTGGAAAGAGAATGACGGTAGGGACTTCAACGGGGGCTAGGAATTGTGGAAGCGCGGCCGTTGCATCAATTGTTGCCAGGCAATTACGATCTCTTTGTTGGCTATAATTGCCATCAGCTTCAAGCGAATTGAATGGAGACTGATAACTTACCTTCTTTCTTGGTGTAGGTACAATTTTAGTGGCTGCCTTGGCAGCTGGCTTCTTTGCAGGTGCTTTCTTGACGCCAGCCTTAGCCTTCGGGACAGGTTTGCTGCTGCCAATAACAGCCTGTGCGATATAAGAAGGAGATCTTCAATACCGATAGCGAAAAGATACCTTTTTGGCGGGGGCTCGCCTCGACGCTGTGGTAGTTTTCTTCGCGGGAACTGTTTTGGGCTTTGCGAGGACCTTCTTAGCGGGAGCAGTCTTCTTGGTGGCAACAGTCTTTGCCTTTGGAGAGGTAGCAGCTTTCCTCGCAGTTGTGGTTGTGGCAGATCTGGACGTTGTCATAGTTCTAGCCTTAGCAGGTGCCGCAGGTTTCTTGACTGCGGGTTTGGCCTTGGGCTTGGCAGGGGCAGCTCTGGGTTTGGTGGCAGCTGGTTTAGCTTTAGCTTTGACGGTCGCCTTCGCCTTTGATGCAGGTTTGGCAGTGGGCTTATTCTAAAAGACGAGGCCCTCAGGTACACATCTGATTATCAAAGGTTGCGTGTTTACCTCTTTGGCGGAAGTATCGGTTGTTTTGACCCTGGGAGCGAGTTTAACACGGCCAGAAGGACCTTGGAAGAGGTGGGTATTACTTGCAAAAAGCCCAAACATAACACAATTACCTTTTGGCAACGCAAAAAGTCCTTTCTCAGCTCCAGTGCTGATGGCCTTCGATAATTGCGAGATCTGAGCTGCCCCAATCTCCAACTTGTATTGAGTCTCGACAAATCTAACAATATAATGTTCAGCGGTGCATTTGTTCCTTAGGAGGCGAACATTTACTTCTTGATTTGCGGGCGGGAGACCCCGATCCGTGCATCATCGGGATGAGCTGTAATACATTCCTTTGAAGAAGTCAGCGTCCGAAGGTGTGAACAGATGCAGAATGAGATCAAGCATGTCAATGGGCATCAGGGACACCCATAAGCCGGGTATTAATGGGCGCGCAGATACCGTGCCCTTAACCCAACCAACCATGTCCAAGTAGTGAGACATGGTAGCCATCCCCGTACAGGCTTAGCGGCAGTGATAAAGGGTTGGTAGTGGTAATCATCATTCTCAGTACCTTTATCATATCTGCCCATGTGGGATGCGCTGACGGAGTCTTACTGATCTTCTTTGTTGCAGATTTCTTCGTGGTGGCTTTCTTTGTTGACATGATGTTTGCTAAATATCTTGGCTAGTGCGCAGAGGAGGTCTGGAGTGATGTCAAAGGTTAGAAAGCGGCGGAAGGTAGAAAATCACAGATGGCGAATGTGGTTGGGGTTGAACCTGGGGCGGGAAAAGGAGAGTCTAATATCATCCCGTTCTATAACTATTTATATAAACACGATCGCGCCTGTGCACGTGACTACGCCCGTCGCGATCAACAATTCAACAAAGGTGAGTCTCGCAACGGGGAACCATAGCACAGCGCAAATATACCAGATATGTAAATTAGTACGTGTACGCCTAATTTTATTGTGCAGTTGTACCCAGTAAATATGGACGACAGCGGGTTTTAACGCCTCCTGAAGCCGCGAAACCTTAAAACCATGATTAAACACGTCAACAAGCCGCAACACCATATACATCATGGGGAGGTGCACTGTCTGCAAGTTGTCGCGGCTGATGACTAATCGCACAGCCACTCAAAAAGTGGCTAATTCACATCCAAGCCCCATTTCGCTTTAGCGCTGGTCCAGTGCTTGTAAAATGAGCATATAATTACTGAGATCATCATAAATTGATTTTGCAGCAGTAAGTTGTTTACACCAGCATTGGTT
>JASFDG010000219.1:0-15652 GCA_036937095.1 Phaeolepiota aurea
GTAAGCCGCACCTTCTACCCTATCTATTTAAGAACGGGTAATCAATGTGCTGTGCAGGTTGTTCTCGTAGAATGCGATGACAACCAAGACAATCTTTCAGTGTTCCCCAGCAAGCCATTGTACATCAGGTTTAATACCCGATAGATAGTGAGTCGCAGTGTTGTGTCGATGGTTAAGTTTTTTTAAAACACATTCACGTCCAACGACGTAGGTTTGTGTTAACATTATGGTATTGAAGGTGGAATTGAACGGCTTTATTCGATGCGTGGGCAATCTCCAGCGGCAGCGTAATTGTCCGCCACGGGCGGTCTGTCGGATTTCCAGTTCTGCACACGGACACGAGATCTGAGACCTGAGACTTGAGCTTGAAGCATTGAAGACAAGAAGACATGTTACGTCCCCACCACCAAAATGTTGATCTTCAGATGTAGGCAATGCTAAGTCTGGTAGGACGCGGGATGCGCCATGCCATCATAATGTTTGAGATGAAACACCAAGTTTGGCACCGCCGCATACATATTCTGACTAACTTGATGTACGAATTGCTATCATGTAGGTCACAAAACATGCTAGATTCGCCGATAGATCACGGGCAGCATGGATTGCAGATCACTGCAGTGTTGGTTGGGCGCATCACGGTGATGCAGCCACTAAATCAGGCCAGTATATCATGATTTAGTACCGGCCACTAGTATCTTCAACCAACATCCCTCGCTTCAACCTTTCCGGAGTCTTTCAGTCATGAAACTCTCTATTCAAATCATCGTATCCATTATTGGCTGCATTGCGGCCACAACCCGAATCCACGCTATGCCAACCCATGGCATCACAGGTCGCAATTCCAGCCTCAGCGACAATCAACTTGTATCACGTCAAACAGGCGAAGCTGCAGCTACTGGCCCCACCCCACCTGATGCCGATATTGAGGAGCTGATTGTGGCGGCGACCCAGAAATATGGCCTGGCCGATGCAGAGGTAACAATATTTTCTTGCTATATGTCATTCTCCAATTTATGAGGCTAACGGGGTATCTGTTTGAAGGCGCGCCAGAATTTTGCAGACTTTGTTGTATCTGAAGCAACAAGGGAGTTTTGTCCGTACCGGTGGCTTATTTTCAACAGTGCGGTAGCAGGGATCCCATACACAGCCGAACCTACCGCACGTACCGGCCCTGCCAAGATCCTGCATATACAATCTTGCGCTGGTGGTTATACAGTCCCGTGAGGGTATATTTTGTTGTCTGGGTCTAGAAACCACTGACTTTGGGTTGAGGTGGACGGTGGTCTGGTTTACAAGGGGAAAATTCTTGCTGGATTATGTTGAAGCACCAGACGGCAATCATAATGTGAGCCTGAGCATAGTAAACTATGAGCCTACTTGATATTTGCTAATTGTCATGATCTTCCTTAGTGGGCATATAGCCGTAGGACCAGTGACAAAGTGGTCACCTACACCTCGAGTAACCCTGGTGTTGATGACTCCCGGGTAGACATTTCTGCTTTTGATCAGATCCCAGCATCCGAATGCCAAGGGACACCTTAGCGCTGACCAGATATGTTGAGGAATGGCAAGCCCAAGGCAATGTGGTTCACGCACACACACGCATTGATTTGTACTTCTTGTAGTTGGGAGATTGAACTTCTCGACACATTCTGATTCATTAAGTATGATGTATTGGGGCCATAGTCTCATCCTCATTTCTATATTGCTCAGCAACTATGCTCACACTACACATTTACCTACACACTCGAATCAACATTATCGGACACTAGATTTCTGGAAGCTCTTGAGGCCCTGCAAGTCAACTCATAGCAGTCCAGGCAAGCTGCCATCCACCGATGTACAAGAAGGCCTTCAATCAAGTAGTCAATAGCTGTGGCACAGGTGAAATCAAACCGGTCAAGAGTGCGAATGTGACGTGATGATGCGTATATGTGTCCCCGCCTCCCCAAAAGCAAAGTCTCCTGTAAGACAACAATGCTTCAAGCAAAATACGAAGGCCCAAGGGAATCAGAATGAGAACCCATGGAAATGACTCCGCGGGCCACCGAACCCTCCTCCTCCAAACCCGCCACCACCACCGTGGAATTGCCTGATGTCCATCCTGCCCATACCAGGATCATTCATCCCATCCTCGTCCTCACCCAGATCATAGCGCTTGCATCTGCATGGATAAGAGAGCATGGCATTTTCCTCCATGACGGGCTTGAATTTTTCTTCGTTGCTGTACTAGGTGGTACTGAGATTAGGGAACAAAAACAAGGCGATTGTAAGACTTAAATTTGCACACCTTATCTGGGTGGTGTTTCAAGCTCTCCCATCTATATCCCTTTTTGATATCAGTTTCATTGTAGCCTCTGGGAATGCCCAAGATCTTGCAATGATCTCTCGTCTTGCTTCGCTTATGACTTTGATACGAGTATGCCGTCTTCCGCGCCGCGTATGTCGACGGCCAGCTCAAATTTTACAACGGGAAATTGGGATATCGAGTCTCCCAAATTTGCCCCTTCACCAAGTCGACCAGCAGAAACAGCAGGGCCTTCATGGCCATTCACCCTCTCTCCCTTCCTCGCTGCTTCCCAGAGCTGCACCGGGCGGCTGCGTGTTTTGGAGGACAAGAAGAATATCGGTGCCCAATTATAGGACTGGGCAGAACCAGGACAAGCGACTCTCATCTCAGGACGAAGCCGAAAACTGGGATGACAATTTCGAGGATAGGGATAACCCAGCCAAGAAGGGCCATATCCACAGGCATCGTCGAAAAAATAAGCTCCTTTGCAAAATCCCATTTGCTCCATTTGCGGAGGCCCTTACAGCAACAAGACGAGCCCCCAAGAGAGCTGGAACGATGTGTTTGAGCGGCTCTCCAAGAGGGCTCCGCATAATAAATCCCAACGCCACCTTCGTCCATCAAGGGGGCCCTACTGAGATCTGGACGTGACGTTGCAGCAGTCTGTCACTGGATTACGACCACTACGCATCGTCTGATGAGGAGGGAAATGCTTTTGGCCCGGCTGAGTGCGACGGTTCCTCTTCCTCAGCTGCGGCATCCTTCTCCTCCACCCCCTGTTCCTGCACTCCCCTCCACATTCTCCAACCTGTTAGCCACCAACATCTCAACCCCTCGCCAACACAGCCATTCCCTCGCTCGCCGACCCTTGTCCATGTTGCTGTAAGGACCAATACTGCGCCCCTCCACCTGAACAACACGACAATCGTGCTTATCGTCGTCGGGGTATGGGGTGCGGATTCGCTGTTGGTGCGTTGGTCTATAATATCAACAACAGACCTGGAGCTCCCCATCATCTTCTAGGTGTGGCGATGCGCGCAAATATTCTGATATAGTCGTTACCGATTACTCCTCTTTCCATCTCTTCTGCTCACAGCCACTATCGGTATGATAGTCTACGCCATATGTCCAATACTCTGCTCAACAGTCTACGGCAGTCATATACTCTCCGCAACCCCCCACTGCGTAGATATCATCTTTGATTATCTGATCTTTAGCATCCTTGCAACGTCAACCGTGTCACTACCTCAATCGTGGACTACTTGTTCATCCATCGCCGGAGAATGATCAGGTCGCTTGGGCGCCAGCATGTCTTAGCAATGAACAATGTCACTACTTTCCAGGTGCGTCCATGCAGTAAAACCCTCCTATGTTCCCTAAATACCCGACCTTCAATCCCTCAGACAAGCTCTGGATTTATGATTATATTCTGCTTTTCCTAGGGCAAGGCATGGTCGAGCACTACAGCCTCGGAGTCGACATCGAGGATGATAATGAATCATCCTATACAGCCAATAGAGCTCGCGCACAAGCCTAGTAACGGCGAGGAATCTGCGGTCGGTGGTTGGGGATGAAGAGGTTGAAGACATCCTATCAAGGAAGATGCAGGACCGGAGAAGTACGACTGTAGGCAATGCGGGGTGATAGACAGAGGTGGACCATGCTCCAGACACACCCAAAAAACGATATCCATCCCAATGCTAATCAATGACCTCTAACCAAGTGAACTCTTGGCTTTTTGAACTACTCACATATGTCCGCCACACAGCGCTTACATAATCACTCTGGATAAGCGGAATAGAAATTAACTGCATTGCCCAAGCGCCCTTCCCGCCTGATGAAACTCTGTTTGGTGGCCGTATGGTGTCCATCATTCGGTGAAACTATGATAGGCAACTTCGCCGCTCATTTTCCCTTGGATTGTGGGACGAGAATATATTTAGCCCAGATAAGATTTGCCGCCGCTGAGTCAGCGTCTGGGCTTCCAGAATCGTGGTTTTTTTCCCTATTTTCTTCCCCATCTTTGTCAACGACCAGAACGACGAGGAGAAGGAACGAAACGCTCGCAGGCCGACAGTCTTTACATACCACATTCATTTCAAACACATTCATTACCTTTCGGATATAACCCCATCTTATACTAGGGTGGTCTGGCTACACGTGCCCCCCTTGCAACGACACTCGGTTCCTCTGTCTCCATTGGAGGCTTGTCATGTCAGTTCTTTTCTTGGTCGTCTTTTTTTCCCGACACTCTCTGACAAGTCTCGAACAGGTTATTGCGCCCTCCGTTGTCTTAAAACCATTATCTTGAACTCGCGAGGTCGGTCATGCGACCTCTCTGTCGTCTCAATCTCATTTACAAGTCTCCAGCTTAGCCGTTGATCGTACTTTTGTTATAGGTATGTTTCTCTAGCCTCCTTTATTACCCAACCGTTGATCCCAAGTGTCCACGTCAGCCGTTATCATCATTCGTTCTTTTATCGCGTTGCTCCACGCTTCAGGCAACTTATCAGGTGTGTTTATTTTGTTCGGACACCTGCTTATCATACTAATGCAATTTAGCCCCTTAATCCATCCAATGTCGCCGCGTCATACAGCCGACACTCAGAGGGCGGGTGCTTCGTACTCCCAAGTTACTGCACCTTCAACCACCCATCGCTCGGTTTCTGCTCCTACGCCACCACCATCTTCGTCTCGTACGTTGACTAGCTCCACATCTTCCTCGTCCTCTTTTCGTGCTCCTGTTACCCCCGCTCGAAACCGCCCGTCACTGTCTTCCCCATCGCCACCCACCCCCCTGGTGCCTCCAACTTTACTTCAAAAACAAATGATATCCACTACGAAACACACGCCGACGCCTCTGTTGGTACCCCCGGCTTCTCGGCGCATTGGCACCTACAGCAGCCCCATTCCATCCCCAAACACGTCAACGACAATGCCCTCGCCAAATCCGCTCGTGGTGGATCATATCGGCGCCCAGACAATCACCATTTCCCCTCGGACTGCACAATCGTCTCTCTCTGATTCACCCGATACACGCGCCATGATGAAACGCCTCATGTCAAAACCTGCACCATGCTTCAGTGGGAGCGAGAGTGACGGTCAAGGCTTAAACAAAGGCTTGGGCAGGAAGCGCAGCACGACGAAAGTCCTGACATCAGACCCTGAGAGTGACAAGAGGCGAGCCGCAGATACGGACACCGACACCGATGGCCTCGACTTTCATCTCTCGAGCCTAGGCCTTGGTTTATCCGCCGGAGGGCTGGAGCTGGATGATTGGGGATTGAAGAAGGACCCTCTCCAAAGAAAGAGCTCGAGTCATGTCAACGACGTCGCAAAATCGATGGTGGATAGACCCACACCAGAGAAACATACCCATAATGTGCTACGGCGGCGTCCCAGTGCAACACTTGCTTCCTCCCAGACGCGATCCACATCCCACGCATCCCCACCCTCTCGAGACCCTACATCAAGAAGACCTTACGAAACATCTGGCACCCGTGATCCCTGCTCTTCATCACGGACGACAGGGAAATTTTCGTCTTCTTCAAACGCATCTCCCACGCCTTCAAACCCCCTCATTAACCCCAAATTATCGCCGACCTCTGCATCTGCTGCCGTCACTCAGCCCATCCCCACCCCAATCTATGCCTCCATGTCGCGCCTGGCACTGAAGCCCCCAATTCTGCGCAAGTCGGCATCGCATACATCGAACTCCTGGAAGGATCGGGAGCGAACTGCGGAGACCACCAAGGAACGCGAAAGTCCCAAAACGAAAGCGTTGACGCCCGCGAGCGCGCTTGCTGAGGCTTACAAACGGCAGGCGAAAGCTGAGGAGGATGCGAGGCGCGCATTGGGCTACCCTCCCCGTGTGTCTACTGATCGCTCAGCCGAGTATCGCTCGGCCAAGGCCAATACGCGGAGCCGGGAGCCTCAGCACGGTCAGAAGAGCCATTTACTGGGCGTGGAGCAGGAGGTGTACATCTCGAGCAGCGCGAACACGAGCGTGAGCGCGCTGGGGGCCCTCATCGCTGTGGCGGGCCACGAAGAGGAGCGGCGGGGGTGCGAGAGTGGGTTTGATGTTATTCAGAGGCGTGTGTTGGGGCAGCGCCTGCTGGACGAGGACGAAACTGTGAAGCTGCCCGTCCGAGCGTCCTCCTCGCAACGCCCCTCGACATCTCAGTCGCTTGTGTCTCGGCGCCATGAACCGCTGCCTGCCATACCGCATGACAATGTCGAGCCGGAAGTCGCTGCCAAGCCATATTATACTGTGCTGGGCAGCTCCTCGCACCATGTCGTGTCAACGGGGGCGGCTGGTGAGTTTGACTACTCCACGGTCAACTACGCAGACATACTGGCCACCCGCAGTACGGTGAGCGCAGGGGCTGACAGTGGGAGGCATAAGAGTGCTGAGGGAGGCGGAGGAAAGGGCATGGGATCCGCCATCACGCGTACGATTACGAAGAAGCTGTCTGGTCATTGGCGGAAGAACACCGAGGAATTGGAGTTTGTGCGTGGTCGAGAAGTCCATCGGGAGGAGGAGAAGGCTCGTAAGAGTGTCGGAGAGCGCCCTAAGGGGACCCATTCGCGGTCGCTACGCCTTTCGGTGGATAAGCTCTCCCGCTTCGAGTTTGGCGACGATACCGGTGGCTCTGGGTACCCTGCTGAGCAGGATGCGAAGCCCGCCAAACGGAAATCCGACCCTACTGCTACGGGGTCGCCAGCTGGGGGGAGCAAGTTATGGCGCTTGGTGAAGCGAATCAGCACCAATGGCCTGAGGGATAAGTACCAGCCTCCAGTCAATGAACCTCCCCCTGTTCCAGCGATTCCGAAGGACTATGTGCAGCATCACGCACGAGAGGGTCTCGTTTCTCCTTCACAGTCTCTTCACAAGCAACCGTCGAATATCTCTTCCTCGGCATCACCAAGCATGCTTTCTCGGTTTATGCCCTCTCGATCTGATTCTGAAACGCCCCCTCATTCGATCTCGCGAACGACCACTAATTCTTCGCAACATGCGCCTCCGCCAGCACCTCCCACATCATCCAATACTGCACATAGGCGACCCAGTACTACCACACGATCGTCATCACCTGTGTCGTCCGATATGGCGTCCTCACGGTTCTTCAATCGAACACAATCTGCACGCAGCTCGACCTCGTCTTATGGTGGGGAGATCCCACCTCCCCTTCCAACACCTAAACAGTACCCACCCGATGATGGTATGAAGGGTAGCAGGATGCCTACAAGAATCAGTAAAGGTATGCCATCTGTCGACCGTCTAAGTGATGGGGAATGGCGTATCACCCACTCTCCTTCCACGGAGTTGCCCTCGCTCCCCTTCCCTCCACGTCGCCCACACACCGCCGGAGGCGTTGGAAGTAGCTCCCTGCAAGAGAATTCCAAGGGCACGGAGGCCTTCGTGACGGAAGCCCCAGAGCTATTTGCCCCCGATTCGCCCATCATCCCTGCCTTTTCCACCGCAGATGCGATTAATACTTTCGTACCGAAAACGCCGTCTGCTAAGACATCCCCTACGTCCCCGCAGAGCTCTGATTCGTCGAACAAAACAATTAGTACACCTATAATCTCCTTGCCTCCACCTCCTCGCCCACCACGAACCCTGCGGAAGTCCAGCCCTGAATCCAAGGATATACTGGAGCTCGCTGGGCGCAAATCCGAGTCGCACGTCCACAACCGTTCGTCGTCGCGCGCGCTTAGTAGTACGTCAACAGCACGACTCCGACGACGTTCCAGCTCGATGGCGCGGGGCGGCGGCGGCGGCGGCGGCGGCGACATGGACTGGGTGTCCGAGTCATCGCACACGTCGCTAGGCCGCCGATCGACGTCTTCAAGGCCGGCCATGTTCCGCGAGCTGAAGACGGATAAGCAAGCACTGACGGAGCAGGAAAAGGCGGATAAGTGGGACGATCTGTTGCGGCAGAGCGCGCGTGCCGGGGGGACACTACACATCGGGGGCGAGGGCTACCTGATGTCCGATGAACTACGCTTCTCGACGGTGTCGGACGCAACGTCCTTGTAAACGTCCTTGTAACATCCCATGCTTTGCCTTGCTTCCAGTTTGCTACCGCGTTCCCAAAGTATACCCCCCAAATTCACCCCCCCACTTTTACCCTTCACACTCCTTTCCAATTTCTGTGCAGTTTTCGTTAATAGTTTGTAGTATAGCTTAGGCATGTTACAACATTCTAATAGACCTCCCCCCAAAAAATAAACACGAACACACTTGCTGCTTTAGACGTGTTGTGTGGTCTTGTGTACGTGTTTCTCCACGTGCCCTCGGTGGGTGAACCACGTCGAAAAGTGCAACCCCAGTCCGTCTTGCACCAACACCACAACATCACGGATATCCTCGACACTCCTTTGCTATCATACCCATGGGCGGAACTCAAAGTCTCCTCAGTGCAGAGGCTGCTGTCGCCGTCGCCGTCGTTGCTGGCGCTGTGGGAATCGGGTTCTCCCAGCTGAGCCAGCGCACAGAATCCACCCCTCCTCCGCCACCACCCTCTACCGAGGCTGCCTCTGCAGAGAAGAAGAAGGGAAAGAAGAAAAAGCAGGCGGGAAAGCCGAAAGACTTGACCGCTTCTACAGAGGGACAGGGCACCGCAGCAGCCCCCGCTCTTGATGTCATTCCCGGCCAGTTCGACAGCACACCCGCGACGGCTGTCGACGATATAGCCAGCGCACCTGCGCCGTCTAAGCGCGAGGAACCTGCGGCTGCCAAACCCAAGAAGACCAAGAAGAAGAAAGCCAAGGCCCCCACCGACACGGCTGTTCAAACAGCAGCAGCGTCGTCGTCGTCGTCGTCGTCAGTCGAGCACCAGTCCGAATCGTCAGCAGCAGCAGCGGGTGGGCGCACAAAGGCCGCTAAATCCAAGCGGCAGCAGCAGCAGCAGGGGCAGGGGCAGGGACAAGCCGCGCCCCCACCCCCGCGCTCGCTGCACAGCTCCACCATCGCCATCGACACCGACAGCTCGTGGACCCGCGTCGAGTCGCGGCGGCGCCCTGCGTCCTCCTCTGCAGCAGCGGCGCCCCCCTCTGCAGATGCCACCACAAGCGATGCCGGGATCACGTCTTCCGTGACCGGGAACTCCTCCCCCGTCGCGGAGCGCACGGAGGACGAGGCGGCGCCGTCCTTCCTCCTGCGCGAGCCTGGCGAGCAGCAGCAGCAACAACAACAAAACCAGCGCAGGCCCCTCTCAGAGCGGTTACTGCCCAAGCCCCGCAAAACGGCGGTCGACGAGTTGAGTGATGGGGTTTCCCCCATTCATGTGTTTTAAAATCTCCCGCTGATGATGATGGTCGTTTTTTTTTTTTCTCTCCCTTGCTTCTTCGGCTTCGCTTCCCTTCTTTTCCTCTTTCTTGCTTCTCTTCCCTTCTCTGTTTGCGTTCTTTTAATAGCATGCTCGAGGCTCCGGATGTGCCCAGTTTGGCACGCGTCATGCGTGTGCAGCCGCTGCCGGAGGAGCAACCTGCCTCGGGCTTTTCATGGGGCGACTACGAGGATGTGCGCGTGGCTGATGGTGGCGAAAACGATGCAGATGGCGAGGACGACGGATGGGGTGTCGTCAAAAGCAAACGTGCCAGTTCAGTGTCGATCTCATTCATATCACATGGAGATTTTCTGATTCATCTCGCTGGCATTTTTTATTTATTTTTTATTTTTTCAACAGAATTGGACCGAAGTGCGACATCAGGCAGCACACAGACCCAGAAGCAAAAGGCGCCGGAATCGCTTACGAAGCGCCAGCGCCAAAATGCCAGCAGGCGTGAAGCACTCAAGGCGGAGAAGGACGCAGCGGAAGCAGAGCGTTTAGCAACACTGGCTAAACATAAACGTGAATTGGAACGGACAAGGATGGCGGAACAACAATACAAAGGTGCAGGAAAGACGATGAGTGGTGGAATGAAAGCAACGGTGGATGAACATGGTAAATTGGTTTGGGAATGAAATTGGTTGGTGCGAGGACGGGTGTCTGGGCTACTGAGGACGAGCACGGGAAAAAAAAAATTAAGAGTTAATTATCACTATCGTATATATAGAAAATGCTGATGAAAGGAGAGTGCTGTTATGCTGATAATGCAAAGGTAGTATTTGGTTTTGAATCCGAATGGGAAAAAAAGGCTTAAAGATTCGAAAGTCCTACGTTCCGTACGTTAATTGACGAAGTGGGGTATCGTATGGCCCAGGATTCAGGAAAGTTAATGCATTGCGGAAACCGAATATGGAACGAAAGATCGGCGATTAAGGAAACGGGGCTGCGGAGGAGAGGATAAGCAAAAACTGCTATCTGGATAACGAAGAAAGGATGCGCACCGGATAACAGGTTAAACATCGGCAAATTTCTTAAATATTATATGCGCAGAAAGTTGGGAAACAACAACTTGTGGTGGTAATCTTGATGGAGCTACAACGCGGAAAGCAAGGGGATGAATGAGTAACACAAGCGAATTATTTTTTTTTTTTTTGATATATTTGGGGGATAGAGGTCAAGTGGCCGCAGTTGGGCCATAAAACGGGGTACGACCATGTGGCGTCGAACATATGGGATGATGATATCGCAGTGAAACGCCGGCAAAAACACGGGTCAAGGCGTTAGAAGCCCGCATCAGCGATTCCTAGAGCCGTGAGCCGAGTATCGGTCCCTCTCACTGTCATCTCTGGTTCCTTCTGACGCAGGACGCGAATCGCTGTACCGGCGGGGAGGGTGCAGTTGGAAAGAGGACGGAGGGGCACTCGTCGGCGCGGGGTGATCAGAGGACATGTCTGGGATGTGGCTAGAAGAACTTGCGGTCGGTTGGTCGTCTCGAAAGTATGAACTGCTGGGGCGGCGAGGACCCGGAATCCGAGGCGCAGACGCTCGCCCAGCTTGAGCGTCTGCGCGGTGAAGTTTTTTGACTGCATGTGTTCGGTGTTGTACGGGGCGGTTATTGAGGACAGAGACAGCGGCGAGCTCTTTGCAGCAGCAGAGGCCGCTGATACCGGAGATCTCGTTTCGCCGTGATGTCGCGAGGCCGAAAGTATAGGCGACGTAGAGCTCAATGGGTTTTGATTGACATGTCGCGTCGGCGATTGGGCCTCATCGGGCTTGATGTACCGGTGAGATGCCTGAGATGGCGCGGAATCAAGATGATGCGGATAGCCCTGTGGAGGTGGCATCATGGGCTGATGATAACCACTGGGGCCTGATGGCGGTGGAAGTGGGGGTGGTGGTTGTGGCGGGTGGTACGGCTGCACTGCCTCTGGAGGAGCGCTTTGGTGAGGGCCCATTTGGTAGTATGGAACAGGGGGAGCAGCGGCTGGAAGGAGACGGTGGACGAGCTCAGAGAGGGCGTCGAAGCGCGCCTTGAGTTCCTCGTATTCAGCCCTTGTGACATATTTTTCACTACGAGAATTTGTATGAGGTAATGGGGATGACGGGTGCTCGAACAAACTCTAGCTTACATTGGTTCCACGATATGCCACTGACACTTGTCCTGTTCTCCTCGGCGCAGGCATGGCGTGCACGGCTGTGATCTGTGCCAAAGATACAAAGCTGTCAGATGTGGCAGAATAAAGCCGGAAATCAGTCAGCCTACCTGTCGCATTTGATCTTTCTACGTTTACATTCTGAAAGACGGCCCGCGTGATATGCATCACAAGGTCATATTGCGTGATGGAGAGAGGAGAGAGTTCATGGTCGCGAAGGGGGGAGCAAGAAACATGAGCAAGAAGAGCTGGACAAAGACTTTAAGGAGAACATACCCGTGCAACTAAGAGCCTGACGGCGACGCTTCTTCTTTGGAGGCCCACTATTGTCATCCTCAGACTCTGGGTGAAAGTGCTCGGGCTGGTCGCGCTGTTGGGTGGGGGGGAGGGTGTCTGGCTGCTGAGGCTGGGGCAGGTGAGAAGGCGGGTATGGTGAGGGGTTGGGATAAGGATAGGAAGAGGAGGAGGAGGAGGAGGCCTGTTCTGTTGTAGCCATATGCTGCATCATCGTACCGGAAGGGGGGAGGAAGGGGTGAAGGGAGCTAATGGGGGGCAAGGACGTCTGGGTGCGGCTGGAGGAGGCACTCCGACCAGGGGACCTGGTGGAGTGCATTGTGAGGAGGGGGATGTAGAGTGCAACGGAGGACTAGGAGGGCATGGGAGCGGAGGAGGAGCAAAGTCAGCTCTTATGGGTCAATCGGCCAGCAAATTGAGACATGCCCGCCCAAAAAAGGTACCAAGTCAAAGAAGGTCTAGCGGTTTCAACTGGCAGCGCTAAAATAAATAAATTCCGGTACAAAAGGATCGTTTGTTGGAACCGTGACAACCATTTTTTCTTAGCTCCGGTGTTACTGCGACCCCCTTTTTTATAATAATAAAAAACATACCTTCGTCCGTCCTATGTCCGGCTTGCCTTTCCAGGAAGGTTTTCTTGCAATTCCCGGAAGATTGACACTATCTTTAACGCACTCTTCGGCCCCTGCTGCTTCGCTGGCGTTGCTCCATGCTTTCGTATAAAGGCGTTTTCAGGGTTATCGATCCATTACACCAGCCACTGTCACTCTTCAGGCATCCCCAGCTTTAGCTGATGGTCTTGCGTTCCCCGCGATAACAATGCACGAGGAACTCTAATCGTCTGATTGCATCTCAGGTGCATACTTGACTCTTGCCGGTCCTTCGTAGCATCAAATGCCCTGTCGAGGTCCACAATATCGATAGCCGATATAGAATCTTGTCCTTGTTGTCCACACCATCGGATCCTGCGGCCAGCAATGCATGTTTCCTCGCAAAGACGTCACAGTCATAGCGGACTATCTCGGACCTTGCGCCTTGCCTCTCAACACGCTGCAAACGAGACCAGAACCCGCAATCTCCGTAACAAGCCTGCGCTTCCCTGGCCTTATTTCATTGTCATCAAAGGATGTATAATCCTCAAGTCTTGATTTTCTTCCTCGTCGCCCCTTTCCCCCCTCTTTCCTTTTATGCTCAAAGGCCATTCGAACTTGTCGCCACTTGCCCAGACTCGTTGATGTGATGTCGGCATCCCCTTCGAGTTTCAGGAAAGTCCTTGACATGTTCCTGTGGTATGTATGGTGACGAGCATGACGTCTTGTTCCTTACCGTGAGGGTAACAGCCCAATGCAATACATGTCTTTCAAATTTCCTCTTTCAAACCTATCTATCAACCCTGACCAACAATTGAGTCCTCACGGAATGCACGCGAAATTGAGTCTCGAGATTAATTCAAATCGTTTTATACGCAACTCGATACCGATGTCAAAATAATGATAACATGAACTACCCGCAATCCCGAAAAGCTTACACAGGAAAATACAACCGAGGCCAGAGGCCCAGGTCTAATCATGGTGGCAAACGCATGTGTCCGCAAAGTGGAAAATGTAAGCTTCATTGGAACGAAAAAAAAAAAAAAAAAAGGATGTCTCCAAATCTGATTAGCCAAAGAATCCCTAGAAGTAATTGTAGACAAATGGCATGCCCAGATCTGGAGTCCACGTATGGCTGATCTTCTTGCGCTCGCAGGATGCGCACCTCGACCGATATCAAGGTGTGCGGTGATAGAGTACAAGGTGACTGTAAAGGAAAAAAAAAAAGAAAACTTTTTGAATCTCCGAACTTTATACCACGACCCTGGTCCGTGCACCCTCACGCGCTCACACATAAAAGGGCCATCACCTGGGAAATATTTTTTCCCCAGAAAGTTCACCTCGAGGGTTGATATTTGGGTTTTCCGCCTTGACTGTTTCGACGCGGGAAGCTTGAGCCCATTTTTCGAAGGGAGACGGACGGTTTCTCTCACCCAAGATCGTACTGGCAAGGTTCAAGGCCAGCGGCGACCCGTATGAGAGATATATTCATGTATACCTAAATATTTTTATTATATAAGCCTGATATCTGGTCGCTATGCACGTCAAAAAAAAATTATGCTATCTTATCCCCGCCTTCTTTGGTACATTTCTCGGCAGTGGCGGCGCAATCAACATGTCGCCCCTGGTCGTCGTGATCGCAACCATATGTTGAAAACCCGTGCCTAATTATACCTTGCCCACGCCTACTCCCAGAGGGGGGGGGGGGGGGGGGGGACGGCTCAAAGTCACGGAGAATCTGGATGTTCCGTGGCACAAACGCCCAACGTGCGCACGGCGGTGCGCCAACGAGGCTTGGGGCCTTTCATCAATGACAGGGCCGGGACATGCTATGTCGTACGTTTATGACTATCGCTGTGCCTTGCGATCGCTCCTATTGAGGCCGAGCCAATATTGCTGCAGGCCGCAACACGCGCACGCCAAAATAAGCTGATGCTAAGCTATGCTGGGTATCTCCCACCCACCCCCGCGACGTGGCACCCCCAGAAAATGATAAAGTTAATCATCGCCAGTTCCGTTGGGTTGCCCAAAAAGACCGCAAATTGAATTCACGATGCCCATCGCCCGCCCACAGCGAGTGTCCTTTCCTCTTGCGGCCCCAAATCAATTACCCACCAAAATAGCCCACTGACAAGTCCGCTGGTAAGCCCAGCCTTAAGCCCCATTCCAACAAAGCCTTTTGATCGGTGTTGCCCATCTGTTGCCATCCAACCCCCATCGCAAATGCAGCCGTGTCAGCATGAGGGAACTCTCCGTGGTTTCTTCGGTAACCGGACGACCCCAGCCTTTAGCCGATCCCCCGCATCAAGATCGCGAGATGGAGCAAGAGTAATTGCTTGTTTTAAATTGAATGAGGCAATGAGGCAAACGCGGACAAGTGGGAAGTGTGGCCTCGAGGTGTTAGGGTCCCCCCCCCCAGTGCTGCCCACTTGGCAGATTCGCAAAGTCCTTGTGCAATCCAACCTCGAAGCGCCAGACGCGCTTCCCGTCTGCTTAAGTGCGGCATCCCCTCACACGGGTTCGCCTGCGGGGTAGATCCAACGGCGATATGCGACAACCGGGATATAGGTTGCTCTTGGCCGCAGCCATTGGTTGTGCCCAGATGAAACCGCAACGACCTACCCCATCGATGCTGCGATTATCCAGCTATATCCTCGACAGCAGGAAACGCCCAGTGATCTCTCCACATCACCAAACAACGCACCCGTAAGCCATTTGAGCCCGAGTCGGATGCCATGCGGGGGGGCTTCTAAGGATGGGAAGCAATTACCCAATCGCATACCGACAATCGAGAGCGCGCGCATCGCCCCCCATGGAATAAGCACGCGGTCCCACGGTTTTTCCTTGTGGCAATTCGGTCAATGTAAGCAACTATATTATTCGTCAGCGGCCATAGGACGGTCAATTTAATACCACAAACCCCATTAACGTGACACAGTTTGACCAATTCAATCTCGACCGAACCCCTTTACACACCACAATAAAAAT